>JBBPDB010000134.1:26489682-26500633 GCA_037974465.1 Brachypetersius altus
AAGAACCACAGCATGGACGTCTGCCTGCCAGCCTGTTCTGTTCTCAGAGGTAGCTCAGAGTGTGGGCTTCGCGGCCCGCACTCTGACACAGAATCCAGGAGGAAACTTATGACCTCACAGACACCAATAGACAGAGATGGGAACAATACAAAATATAGCATAATGTCAAAATAAAACAATGCTTAGTACTAAATACACTATACTATAGATCACTAAATAAAATGACTAAGATAACACAAATAGTGGTTTGGAGTTGCATAATAACTCTGTTATTATATGAAATAGTGACACAGTAACTTACAGGTATGATTTGGCTTAATGACCATATACATGTTTACAGATATATTCAACATTTTTAACTAATTGATGACTCCGTTAATCAGCAAAACAGATGACTTGATTGCCAATATGATCACTAGACAGAACCGCATTGTCTGACAGTGCCTGCATTATGACGGACGGAACAATGGTACAGTGTGGCGAGCCTTCAGGAGAGATGCTGTTAGCGTCTGAACGAACAGTGGCTCGTTCTTGCGTTTTTTATTATTTAAGAGAATGGACTCATATGACTTTGGGCACTACTTATGCATCCCAAGCAGCACACCCATCAGGATTTCAGCCTGTTTCACAAGTGGATGTTGCAACACAGAGAATGCGAAAGCAGCACACAAAATGTCCAGACACATTAAAAGAAAAGTTAAGGAGTACAAGCCTAGCAGTTATAAATGATTGTCCCAGTGCAAAGGACGGAACAAACTGATTAGATTAGATCAATGGTAGAACAACAACTGAGCCACATCGGCCCACTTTCTCTTCTCGGATTAAACCCATTTCAAAAGAAGTGATACATATTTTATTATCATATATTAGATATGATTTAGAGATCACTGTATACTCACTTAACTATATACAGGAACAAATATTTTGAGGGTGTTCAAACTTCTATATTTCTTCCTAGTTTATCTTTTTCAGTGACATAGGCTGGAAGTTTCCATTTTATTACATATAAGCATATACCGCTCTGGAACATAATTTGAGACCAAAAATTTCTCAGGTTTTATCTTTTGTAAGGGCAAGTACTGAACTGCACAACTCTGCCTTAGTTTTTCAGAACTGCTGTCAATATTTCTCCCCATTTCCAAATAAAAATATTGTTCTTGTAAAGCGTCATTTTAAAGGAAATGACAAAACATCAGAATAAGAGGAATGATGCAGAGTTTACAGAACTTGAATAATTCAAAGAAAGCAAAACGGCAACAATTACATTTGACGAACTTCTAGTAGCGTTTTACCATCCAACTGGTCACACTGTGAGAGGAGAGAGTCGATTACAGTGTTTTTATACTTTTCCTCATTAAATAAGATTTGATTCAGGTGATGACTAATCAGTCCCTCATGAAGCAGAATGAGGCGCTTGTGTAGGAATTTAACTGGCATGGAATGGTTCTTATACTCGTAGAGATGCTGATTTTAAAAAATGCTGTGGACTCATTTCTTTCTAGAGCTGTATGTATTGAAAATAAGGCTTAAGTGTATCAAACAGGCCAAAAAAGATGGAACAAGCAACCAGAACAAACCTCCTTTTTCTTTAAGATGACTTTCTTCTGCAGAACCTTCACGGCGTAGAATTTTCCATCTGCTTTGAGTTTGGCGAGGAGCACCTTCAGTTGATAAGCGGAGTTGTTTGCACGGGATGGAAAATAAACTGTAAATCCTACATCTTCCCCAATATATTTTAAAAACAGCACAGTAAACAAAGTTCAACAGGCTTCCTATTAAGAGGTTAATCATTTCTCGAGTCGTCTTTCAAGGTTTCTGGCGCTCAGCTTACTTTTCCGAAGGTTCCTTTCCCGATCACAGCAAGAAAGTCAAAGTCGGTGGGTTTGGCACTGAAAGGCACGAAAATAGTCATAATTATTAAAACTGTAACTGGATTTAACACCTGCAAATCCCTCGAAGGTCACATGTGCACACAGGTCTATGAGATTATTATTTTATCTCATTATCTGCTGCATAATCCACTGTTGTCAGCCAGCATTAAAAAGCTGTTAAATCTGCACTATTCTCCCCGGTCTTCTTTTAAATATCTGCACTTCCACTGCACTTTTAATCCTATTTTATTCATTTTCTTCCTTTAATATAATTTTATTCTACTCCTATAAAAACACTGAGGGATTGTTGTGTATGACAATGGGCTACATAAATAAACTTGACTTTAATTTTAAAAAGCACACAAGACGCTCAGGTGTTTCTGTCTGTGTGCGCAGTAAAATAAACTCACTGAGGGTTGGCTGAAGCTCCTAGGTTCACATCGCTGGTTGAAGGGGACGGTGGCTGAAGGACAAATCTTATGTTAGACAGTTTATCCTTGAATGAAGAAACACAAGGCCACAGTGTTGAGGTCAAGCAAAAAGAAGGTTGCATGAAGGACTTACCTGGTTATATTGTGCCATGTCTTTGTTCCATTCCGCTGTTGTCCCTAGTTCCCACAGGACAGGACAGGCTACATCAACGCTGCGTTTCAAAGACGAATGGTCAACATTTGATGACTTGAGCGCTACGAACCCTGCTGCTCTACTAAACACTCAACTGGATCTTCAGGTTTGTGACACGAAACGAACCCATGAAGGGCAATGTAACACAACAGTTCCCATCAGGTTTACACAGTAAACACCATCTTTCCATGTAAATGAATTATGACAGTTTGCCTCTATTTACTGTTACGGCACGATAGAAACAAAAAAAGTCCCTTACTGTTACATATAGCGGAGTCAGAAGCCAAAACGAATATGAATATTCATTAGCCTCTACAGCTGTACGGCCTTTCAATAACTAAAGGTCACTGCTGTGACTGAGATTCTTAAAGGGGAATTCAACACATTTCCAGGCTTTCTAATTCAACCAAAGTTAATGTGCACTGTAGAGAAACTTTACCAAGTAAAATGTTCTTTACAATGGTAGTGAATAGAGCGAGGTGTAGCAACATCTTCACCACAAATGCAGCTAATTCAACCCATCCGTGTCTTTTGAGCAGTTAAATGCAATGTTAATGTTGGTAAAATAGTGTTTAATCTGAAATGTATGCTTTCTTTCTAAACTATTTTGCTCTATGGGTACCTCTCCACCTTTATTTGCCTTTTGTAAGGCAAAAAAAGCATTATAGCACAATGTTCAACATGTCAAGAAACATATAATAATCAGCTAGTCTAACAACCTCATGTGGGGAACTCTTCAGACGTCTCGTCCCATTCACAACCATTGTAAACAACCATTTCCAGAACAGTGCATTTGGCATCAAACCATGCTTAAATTACTCACATATTTTGTTATGGGTGTGTATTTTGTGTATAATTTAACAATATATAAGGCTGATACAGTTACGTACATGATCCCAAACTGTCAGAGCAAAGAACTATATAATAGTTTTCTCTTAACAGGTTGAGGGAAACAAGTGAGTAAATGTGGAAATATCAGACTGAAAAATACACTTTCTTTGGCAACTGTTTTGCCATGTATGCATCTCTCCACCCTTTTAAAAGTATGTCTTTCCAGAACCGCGGTGCTTTTGTCACACTAGGTGACTTTGGTTACACCGTAACGCTTTAATTATGTAGATAACTTTGGAAGAACCTATCAATAAATGTATAAATAAAGATATATTTATGGCCGACATCTAGCAAAAAAGTATCATTAAACATTAACAATGCCCAGCACGCCGGGAAACATATTAACAACCAGTTAGTTTAATGACTTTATGTGGAGACGGCAGAAACTCTTCAGAAGTCTGGTTCCAGCCACCACCATTGTAAACAACTGGGTTTTTTTCCAGAAACGGTGCATCGAACCAGTCTTTAATTACACACATAATTTCGCAAAATAGACTGAATTGCACCTTTATCTATACGCATAACCGTATATAAGACTGATCTGTTCATGATCACAAACTGCCAGACCAAACTGTAAACAACAAGACTCGACGGAGCTTCCGTCACTCAATCAGAAAATACGACTAAAACACAAGTAGCGCTTTTTACACAAACGTACGAATAGTAGAACACTTTTCGAGCCTCTGGAGTGGGTTTAAGGAACCGAGAGCTGGTTTTACCTGCGTGTGTAGAAATCCGGACCGAAGAGGTTCAGAGAGCTGCACCTTTATGGTGAAGTGAATGATCAACCAGGGACTGAGGATCTAGCCTAGGGCTGCACCCAGTGTGTTCCTCACAAGTTTTTGCCATTTGTGGGGACCTCATGTCCCAGTACTTTCCTTTTTACTGTACTTTGTTGGAAACCGGAAAAGAAGCCAAATATCGTTTTTTGTTTACCAAGGTAAAGGTTAAGGGCATTTAAAGGGGAATTACATTTTTTACTAGGAACGATAGTTAATGTTTTAAATGCTTTAGTCAGATTTTCAGGTGGGTCTGGTGTGAAATGGTCTTCATAAGAAACTTGTGCTGTCGTCTGGTTCCATTCACCCTGTTCAATAGAAACTGATCGAGTCAGAATTACTACTTACAGTCTATGTTTTAAAGTGTCCCCGAATAGTCACACGTGAACACACCACAGCAAAGTGTGAACAGCTTGAAATTCTTTTTCTGTATTTAACTAATTGACCAAGTGAAGCAGCGGGCAGCCAGCGACTCAGCATCTGGGGAGCAGTGTGTGGGGGCTGGTACCTTGTTCAAGGGCACCTCAGTGGTGCCATTGACAGCACTGTGATTTGAACCCACAACCTTCTGTTGACAGGGGTAACTCCCTAATCACAGGCCACCAGAAACTGATCGAGGCAGAATTGTTCACAACAGTGATGTCTAAAGAGTTCAATGCCTCTAAAAGCTCCCACACCCCAAGCTAATCATGTTTAAACAAACATTGCCTGAGACAGTCAACATTATTTTCATAGTTCTATGAGATAGTTTTGCCCTAAAACGTTCTTCTTTTAAAATTTAAACAAATGTTCTTTTTTGTTACATATGACATATGGTTTTGGGTAGTAAATAAAATGGCCATATCTGTAGTAGGCATTGCAACCCCTGGTTCGATTCACCACCACTGTAAGGAAATAAAAGTTAAAAACAAACCGGTACAGTAAACCATATCAAAATGTGACTATTTACATCTTTTTCTTTTAGCTACAAGTCTAACAGAAAGATATGGAAACAACCTACACACATATGTGTGCGTGTGTGTGCACAGGCCATTTTATTAGACCCGCCTACCTTGTGTCTACATTCACTATTCATTTTTATCAGCTCCAGTGACCATCAAGGTCAGCTTACAGTGTCCTGTGGTCAGAAACTGACCACTTATGAAGGATTATAGGATGGCCAACACAAACTGCACAGATGAACTACTGTCAATAACTTTATAACTGCAGGGTGGACCAGCAGGGATTGAGAATGATTCACCACCATTACCTGCTCACTGGTGGTCCTGTGGGGGTCCTGACCATTAATAACTGGGGTTAATTACAAGGGGGCTAATAAATGATGCAGAGAAACAGGTGGACCCCAGTGTGAAGCTGTGAACTATACTGCCCTACAAAGCCAACGTGCAGTAACTACGCCAAAGCTGGAACCGAGAAACATGGCTTTAAAGTTTTAGTATTAGTATGGAGTTTGTAGTTACTGCAATTTTGACACCATCATTCATCTGAAACGGAACAATCGTCACACACGACAAAGAAACCCCATTTGTAGTCTAAAGTAAATTCTGACCAAATATGTAGTTACTGCACTTTGGCTTTGTAGGGCAGTATAGAGTGGACCTGTATGGTCAGTGGAGCTAATAAAATGAACAGTGAGGTAGAGGTACCTAATAAAGTGGCCAGTGAAAATATACAGGACGCAGCAGTGAAACAATATCACACCTCAATATCAGTAAAAGAAAAAGCAGCAGATTTTTTCATGTTTGATACAGTATAAATCATAAACATTTCAACAGTGACTGTATTAAACATTTATTTATGTTGATGAGCTGAATGACTTTTTTTTTTTACTGAAGAACTGTACATTATTATAGTTTTCCCATCAGAGAGAGAATGGTTCATCAAAAAACGGATTAAGACTTCTGTTAGATGTATTCAGTCCCAACTGCTTGTTAATTAACAAAATAATGAACACAATTGTAACTGCATGAGCAACAAAACAGCTGCAGAAAGGGTGAAGGGAAACGCTGCAGATGCTCCCATGCGTCTCTGCAGTGGCTCAGAATGTGCATTTGCTCCACCTGTTGGCCGGTATCATATAAAGTGCATAAACATTACCATGGGCTGAAGAAAGGGTTCAGGAATAGCACCAAGTCTCCCAAAAGCTGTCCAGAATTCACTGAACAACAACGACTCACGTAGAAAAACAACTGTTCACAAACAACAGCATACTGCCAAAAAGTGCTACTAGTCAATATTCCAAATATTATTACACCCATCTCACTCTGAGATGATTGGCACAGGGGCCATCCAGGGTCTTCATGGTTATCTCTGCTTCCCCCTTTGAGAACTGTCTAAAAATATCTTCAGCTACACTGATGCAATGTTAGAATCAGTTCTAATAATATTCAGTAAATATGTTTATTTTATTGACTTTTACCCTGAAAAGAGCACTTCTTTTCAGATTGGCCCGAATCCAAATAACAGACGTGAAAGGTCTCAGACCAAAGGATTAAAGTTTGAGTGGTCTCTGTCCAGATGAAAACGAACTACGCTTTGTTTTTTTGTGAAAGCATTTGTTCTGATGGCTTTTAGTTTTGGACTAATTATAGCATCAAGGTAATTGGTCCAAATTAAGGTTCAAGTTAAGACAAGCCAATAAAGAAAAAAGAACCAAAAGAAAAGTTAAAATACGTTGCGGTGGCACATAGGCAGTGGGGACAGTATGTCACTGTAATTTGGAAAGATGGAGAAATCTAAACTCAACTTAAAAAACAAATAAAATGCCCAAATTTAAAGTTTAATTATCTTACCTCTAACTTAAATCATAATTATTAACAGTAATAACAGTAATAATAATAGTACAGTGGCAGCGAAATGAATGTTTGTTCATTGATTGACAACATGCCAGTGTCAGACACAAGCTTGTCTACAAATCTATCAGTGTCAAGTATAGGGAGACACCCTCAGAGCTTAAGGGTGTAAGTGTGTCCTGCACAGTTCTTTAGTGTGTTTGCAAAACTGCAATGTGAAAGCGCAACTAACTTGATCAAACGTACACAATGTAACAAAAACATGAACTTTGGTCTGGACTTTGGTCCAGACTTTCAGGCATGAAAACACCTTTAGTGATTTG
The DNA here is from genome assembly GCA_037974465.1 of Brachypetersius altus. NCBI lineage: Eukaryota > Metazoa > Chordata > Actinopteri > Characiformes > Alestidae > Brachypetersius > Brachypetersius altus. The sequence continues at coordinate 26,496,963 of JBBPDB010000134.1, forward strand.
TTTTGTTCGCTATATTTCATTATTGCGGGATTCACATTTGTGCAATTAGTGTATTTAACAATATATTATATTTTAATTTAGAATGATGAAGTTATGGTGACGTTTCATGATTTAAGTTGTGAGATCATATATCAACACCCCTGTTATGTATAGCAAAACTTAGTCTCTCAATTGCGAGGCCATTACCAGGAAGTGCCAACAAATGACAGAGTTATGGGCACAAGGTCTTGGAAACGCTGAGTTGGCTGAAGCAGAAAGAACAATGACCACTCAGGACAGCCCACAGCTTTAACACTTCTGGGATTTGGATCAGACTGTTCTCTAGTGTAACACATTCTCTTTTTTGAAAAATAAACAGCACCATCACATTGCACTGGAAAACATGATGCACTGAATTTGCCTGATTCAACTGCATACATGATTTCAACATGAATAAACAATATGGCATCAGCACAATTATTGCCAACAGTATGTTGACCAAAAGACAAAACTGTGCTCACGTCATATATTCTGTTCGCACTAAACTGTACACATTTGAATCAGTGCATCACTTTTTTCTAGCACGGGCTCAGTCACGCTTCTTCACCTGCACCTACTTTTTTCTATCTGGTGTTTGCCTCCGTTTGTCTCCTTGTGTTTTTCCTCATTCCCTCTCTCTCGCTCTCTCTTTCTCTCTCTCTCTGGTGGGGACAATGGTAAACACCAAACACAGGATGGGTAATGGATTCTGCATGGATGGGCACGTCACACAGGTCTGAAAAGTCACACAGTTGGACCACAGTCCTTAATCAGTTCTCTTGAACATCAGAATGGCGTTGTAGATCTTCAGGGCGGGTCCCAGCTTGATCCTCATTATCTTCACAATATCAGTCTGAGTCAGCAGGAGGAAGGCCTCTCCATCGATCATCTACAGAGGAAAACAGATTTTTTTTGTTAGGAGTCAAAACTGGTTTGAAAAATAGAGATTATTGTATTGTGATGCAAAGGATTTGACTAATTACTTCGTCCTTGAAAAGCCGAGCCTGTTCCTCGCAACCTATAAGATTTTGTACAAAGCCAAAAACCTGAAAATGAAGCAGAATACAAAGATCATGTTGATGAGCCAGTGTGTGTCCCTCAGAGAACATGCAGGTGTTATTTAAAGCAATCACAGTGTCGTACAGTGTCAGAATCCACATAGGTAAGTCTATCTGAAAATACTTAACTATAAACATGGATGTTTTAGATATGCCAGTTCCTAACAGATGGAGTGTAGGGCTGCGCAACACTTAATCTGTTAACCATTATCATGATATTGGTCTCAGCAATATTGATATTACAAAAGACTGCAATGTGTGAATGAACCTGTAAACAATCACAGCCTTTGTCAGGGTGACTAACCACAGCACAGGTGTTCTGTGTAATTCAACAAAAAGTCTAACTATTTTGGCCAGTCTTTAACTCTTAAGGGCTAAGGTGTATTTAAAGGGCTTAATATTCTACATTTTCCTCCTAGTTCAGTTTTTCCCTACTGTTTGAAGGGTCTGTGTACCAAAATAAATACATAATTCATCATAACTCGTTATTTCCAACATTATTTCCGACAACAGAAGTTTTTGTTACTGTGCCTTTAATGCTGATATATTTAGCCAATCTCTTTTCTGATTTGCTGTCTCATTCAAAAGACAGTTTGGGGCTGAAACTGAAACTTCAGCATGAATGGAGTGGGGCTAAACTGCTGTTAGCTGAATAAGGCATATGGACATGTGTGGGTTTTGGACTGATCCAGCCTTTTTAACTCCAGAAAACTGATGATCTAGGCTCTTTAATATATTGTAAGGCACTGCAATTAAAATGTGTTGCAGCATAATCAGATTACTAATACATATTACAGTTCATATTGGGAAGCCCTAATGGGGTGTGAGTGTACATTAGCCTCTTAAAAACTAATTCCAGATACCAGTCTGGCATGATCTGTAAAAATCAGGTTCAGGGAGAAAACTGTAAATCTGAGTTTTGGCCAAACTGTTGTTTTAATGCATCTGAACGTGTTTTGTTTTTAAAATGCCCTCAATATTTCTTTTAACTGTGTTATGGAGGCCTACCTCCTCTACAGTCCATGTAGCTACTTGGCTTGCATGGATTCCAGCAACACCAGGCAGTAACTTGCAGTGTTGCTCCCAGCAAAGAGAAAGAGTGCGATCTGAACTGGCCGTCAAAGCCGACATGAACAGGGAGGGATACATGCTCTCTGTAGACATGTCTGAACGAAAACAAAACACACACACACACACACACACACAAATGAGATGCTGAGATCGCCAATATGGTAGCTTCAGTGCCTAAATTGGGATAGATCATGATTAAATTATTTTCATCTGCTTTATATGAACCAAGACAAGTGAACTGTGCTATGAAACAAGAAACTCACTCGGATACGTTCGTTGTTGATTTTTTCGATATTTTGGAGGGCGTCCAATTCTGAAAAAGAAATAAAACACACCACAGCACACAGTGTGAACAGCACGAAATTCTTCCTCTGTATTTAACCCATTCAGCAGGCAGCCAGGAACACAGTGCCCAGGGAGCAGTGTGTGGGGACAGTACCTTGCTTAAAGGTACCTGAGAGGTAAAATGTATTCAGTTAAAATAATACGCACTTAGCACAACATGTTGTATATGTTAGTAGTTCAGCAGGCCATCCAAGTTAGATCCAGAGTTTGCATTCACATTGATAGAGCTAGAATCACTTTGACATGACTATCATAAATATGAGGGAATCTGATCTGAGATCAGTCGTCTGAGTGCTGCTGTTCCTGACCTTCCTCACAGACTATTCCTTACCGTCCATGGTAGCGTGACTTTTTAGCCCTCTGGCCAAAGACGAGGAGGTTGCGTTTGGACCCCTCCGTGTCCGAGAGGTCAGTTTTGACCCTGCCCTGATTTCTCTCTGCCAGTGGGCAACCTGAGATGCAGTGATGGGCTGTAAAACGTCCAGTCACATGGCCTGACCCATCACATCCAGGAGTAGGACACTTCCTGTTTCAGAGAGAATATATCTGTGTCATGAATGTGTCATAAATTTAAATTTATTAACCATGAATCCATTCAATATAGCAAACTAAAGCACCACTTAAAAACAACCTGTCATGTTAAGTAACTATATACTATATATGTGCACATATACAATTACTTTGATCGTCAGGGCCCGGTGTGACTCCAGCTTTTCATTCCATCCAAGAATTATATCCTTAATTAAATTTAATGAATCAGTTATTTGAAGAGAACAGCTGATTAAACTGATTGACATGAGAAGTTCCAGCCTTACTGTTCCTCTATTGACAAGATTGGTGCCAACCGATCTTGTACTTGTACTACTTGCTAATAACAATAACAATGTTACATAGAAATACATTTATTTTTACTGTACTGTTGTCATTACTTCTTACTCTTTAAAAAGTACTCTTAATATAGTGTATCATTTCTGCTATATAATAAGTGGCTTCATAGTACACTAACATTCAAAATAATAATATGGTTATAATTTAAATTCAACCCACAAATGATTTTTTCTAATGTTTGTGTTTGTACTAGAGCTGAGCGATTCACGACTCTTCCGGGTGAATCACCCGGATCCATTAAATGACTCACGAATCACGAATCCGAGGTCTCGATTGAACCGGATCCGTCGA
>JBBPDB010000134.1:26519303-26530275 GCA_037974465.1 Brachypetersius altus
GAGAGAGAGAGAGAGAGAGAGAGAGAGAGAGAGAGAGAGATTAAAAGACTGCTTATTCTGCTAAAGACCATTCTCAGGAAACATCTTTCATTGATGTGCATGAGAAATATCCACTTCTGGCACATTATTATAGGCATCATTGTCCTCAAAACACTGTGGCATATCATTCTCTCTTCTCTTTCACATGCAGGTCAGTTATGCAAGAGCTACAGTGGCTGTTCCTCTTTCTCTTTCTCTTTCTCTTCATTTCTCCTTTATTATGGCAACCTATTTGGGCTCTAATTAAGCTAGGATGATGAAGAAATAAAATTGATGATATATTTACACTGATTGAGCATTCAAGCGAAGCAGACAACCACATTTTTGGTCCTATTTTGATTTTCAGACCCTTGTTTCCCAGCAGACATCCACTTACCCCATAAAGATTCTACAATGGGCCAGACATCAGCTAACAATATAGGGCTCATCTGGTCCAGAATCAGGCAAAATGAATGTCAGTGATGGTGATTCATAGATAGCATGAATTTAAAAAAGGATGTAAAAATGAATAAAGCTGTGTTTCTTGGCCAGAGCAGCATCTCTGTCTGCTTGATCACTGCAGAAACAAAGTCAGGCAGGAGTGCTGCGAAATGGCGGACAGGTTTATTAAAGGGCTTTTAAAGAAATAAACTAGAGTGAACTAGGGTTTAACGCATTAATACTTAACATGTTCATCTCTGAATGAAAGCCCGACGCCGTTTTGCATGAACAGAGCTGTGTCTGGGCCGGGAGGAGGACAGTCCTCTGCAGGTTCCTCTGTTTTTGTTGTTCTGTTGCAGAACCCACCGCTGCAACATATTTACATTACCATGGAAACCTTAGCACGACGGCTAATTATCTCCCATTTAAACGCGAATAAATTAACCCAGCCGCAGCGACAACGACCAAGGAACATCCGTGGCTCTCGCCTCATCCTTTTACAGCCTGTTTGTAAACTAAAGGACGTGGAAGTTTATCCCTTAAGCCTCTCCTATGTTGTGAATTCCGAAAGCACCGAGTTTAATAACATAAATCAATTTATTCTTACCAGCGCTCCGACCTGCTCCTCACAGACCGCTACTGCGCATGCGCCTGTCATCGATGTGGAGCAGGCAGACACACATCCCCCAATTAAAAAAAGCAACGTCAAAAATATCTCGATGATCAGCCGCTATTTTTAAAGGAAAATGTTTTAAATATACTGTACTCTTCTTTTAAAACATTCGATTGTAATAAAAGATTCATATTTAAACGTTAGGTTTATATGATCTAAAAACAACCCCCTCCAGAAAGTCTAAATAAAAAATATTCTCAAGGAAAGTCATTCAGGTGGGGGCTGTTTTAAAATGATTTTTTTCACATTATGTACTTGCCCTTAAAATATTTTGATGTAAAAAATGTAGAAATATAATTTACATTTTCTTTCTTACAAGAGAAAGTCAGGAAGAAAAAACGAAATTCTCTAGGAATTTCCTGTTTTGAAATACTCACACAATCACATGTACATGTTTTGAAGGAACATGAAAAATGTATAATAATTGATATACTTTAATGTATTAGATATTCAATACTTTAAAGAATGTAAGACAACCATAGAATTGTATCAATGAGAACTTTTAATAAAATGTACAATAAAAATGGACTGTCCGCAATCATTTAAAAAAAGTCACATTAGGAACGCAGGTTAATTTACCATGGGACATAATCAAAGGGAAGGGAATTCTACACAGTGTGTAACTGATGCAAATGACAGCCGTGAGACAAATCAACTCTATTTAATCGGTGTCAATGGAGTAATATTCTCCACAGGGGGCGAATTCAGGTTCCAAAAAGGTTTTTAAATTATATGCCTGCTTATATGCACAACACAGAACTAAGCTCAGAACTCAAGTAATTCTGCTCATGCATTGTATAAAACATCTAAGTTATTCTGTCTAATGCTAACTGGCTTTACCAAACTCAACATAGGCAAATTAAAACTGAACATTTTTAATGAACCGAATCATCCGAAACCCATTCTTTACAAGACTGACACATGATGAACGGAACGTATGGTCTAGTCCTGGGAGGCGGATCTGGACCGGGACCTGGATCGGGATCTGGACTTGGAGCGGGATGCAGATTTGGAGCGGGAGCGGGAAGCCCGTTCCGGGGACTTCGAGCCGCTCTTCTCAGCCTGGGGAGAAGGAGAGCGGGAAGCCGATTTGTCGCGCTCTTCGTTTCCGTTCTCTGCAGGCGAGGCGGAGCGGCTGCGGGATTTCTTACTAGCCGACTTCTCCTTGGACTGGCCACGGGAGCCGCGCTCGGACTTCACTTTGGAAGTGCTCTTGCTCTTGGAGCGGGACTTGCGGGTGTCGGATCGGGAACGGGACTTGCGGCTGGTCGATCTGCTTCGGGACTTCTGGGTGCGGGAGCGTGAGTGAGATTTGCGTGTGCGTGACTTGCTAGAAGGAGATTTGGAGCGGGACTTCCGTGCCGAACGGGACCGGGACTTCTGGCGGGACCTGGAATGGTGCCGTCGGGAACGAGACCTGCAGACGATAGAAACTTCACTAATCCTAAAAGAACTGCACACAGAAACGGTTTCAAAACACATTGAGAGGATACAAAATGAGAGGATACAAGAGACTGTGGATTTGCAAAGATGCACTTCAATCCAAGTCTAAGTTTACACCTTAAGTTGGCAGGAAAATATGCAAAATGACTAAGAATTTCCACTACGAATGAAGTGCTCTGAAGACGGTCAGTTAATCCATGGTAGTAGGTTGACAAATTACAACACATAAAACCCACCATTAGCAAATGAATCAAACAGCAATTAGCAAATGAACTTGAAGAAATGGGCCCCACATCACCTTGAGCGAGACCTTGAGTTGCTTCGAGAATGGCTACTTCGGCGGCTCCTGCTGCGAGAGCGGCGGCGGCTTCGGGACCTGCAGGAGAGAACCAGATAGACTCAGTATTACAAAAACACACCGATACACAATCGGGCTGTCAAACTATGCTTTTTTTAAAGTCCATCAAGACATTTCTACCAGTCTGTACATTAAGGTGTACAGTACATGGGTGTCTTTGGTATTAATGAGCTGAAGTAAGCACAAAATCCACCAAAAGTTCCAAATTGAACTGATTAGAAAATCCCCCACCTCCATTAATCCATTAATACAAAACTAAAATGTGCATTGGTCTCAAACTAACGGCAAAGCATTTGGATTATGACAAATGTTCCCATGTGTGGCTTTACTAAAGAGGGCAATACATGCACAAAAATAATAAGCTGCTTAAAGGGTTGTATAAGCAACTGAACCGAACATCATTTAACACACACTGTTGCTGCAGTTGACTTTGTGTTTGTTTGGTAGCAGGTGTTGTGCACTGAAGGCACATTAGTTAGTATTTCATTCTGATTGCTGCTGGGTCTTTCTGAATGTATAGAAAAAAGGTATGCTTTGTTATCTGTTAACATTCGTCCTCCTCTGTATGGAATTGAAATGAACTGATATGGACTGGAATTGATGAGCAGATCCAGAATCATAATCGTAATTTATAAAAGTCAAAACCATCGCTATATCCTTGATTAAATTTGTATACCTACCTAGAGCGACTTCCAGAGTATGAGCGGCGACGGCGTGGCTTGTCCTCAATCAGACGAATCTTCCTCCCGTTGATGTCTGTGCCATCCAGTTTCTCCAGAGCCCTTCGCATGTCAGAGTGTGACCGGAACTCAATGACCCCTTCGTTGGTGCGCTCCTTATGGGCGTCTGCATAGGTCACCTCTCCGGCCTGCCTCATGAAGTCCTGCAAGACATCACACGCTGTAAATTTTACAAGTAAACGTTAAATCAAGTGTCCAATCTTATTCACAAAGGAACGGTGATGCTGCAGTTATTCCAACAAATCAGGAGTGCACATTTGAAGGCAGACGTGAAGGTGGAAATCTTTAGGCACTCTTCAGAAAAAAAACAGGATTTTATGGTTTGAACATACCTTGAGGACAATAGTATTTCCTAAGCCAATAACTTACTATGGCATTCGAATTGCAAAAGAAAAGGCAAAGTGTAACTGTGTGGTTGCTATGGCCAAAATAAATGCATGCACACAAAAATATATAATTCTGCTCACAGCAGGGTATCAGACAAGCACAGATTTTGACTATTTAGCACTAAGGAGGGCGTTAACTCACTGTGTATTACTAAGTCAGTTGTGGATATCAATGGCCGATAGATGGAGTGAACCAGGTGTTGAATTTTTAATGAAACCACAACATAGTGACTTTTTAATAACTGACGTGCTTTAAAAAAGTCTACTATGCATTTAGCACCGTTGTTGCTGCGTAGTCCAGCCATGCCACAATACTCCCTCAGAGATTTTCTTTGGTACACTTTAAGCCGACTCACTCCTCCGCGTTCTCTTTCCACAAATTACAAAAGCAACTCGACCACAAAAATTGAATTTTTAAATAAAATGTTTACATTGTTAATTCAGGAGTGAAGTCCATATTTCTATTTGCGATTGTTCGTGACGTCCTGGCAAATCTCCAAAATCTGCCATGTATTCAAAGGCGCATCAGACTCTGATGCTTTCCCACAAACCTTCAGGTCCTGCCAGCTGCAACGGCTAGAGAGATTCTCCACGATGAGCCGGTACTCAGTGCGAACTGGAGGTCCGTATTTGTCCCTGCCTGAGCGACTTCTGCTGCTGTAGCCACCTTCAACAGACAGGGGGAGAGGAAGAGCAGCAGTTAGAAAGACCTGCTCCTCTCAGAGACGGATTCACTCTAGAGCCTAAAGTGATAAACTGTCCAGAAATGGGGAAGCTGGCAGTGACTGCCTTCTGTTGCTTATAGCAAACCTGTTCAGATTCAGGCTTGAGCTGTTTGCTGCCTCCCAGACATGGCACTACTATATGGAACAGGGATATAGGAATTCATAGAAAACACATGGAAATGATAATACTTCAAGGAAAAAAACACTTGTGTACTATGGTTTTGCTATACAGCAAGTTCACAAGACATGTTTTTTTTTCTCCCTTGTATGTATAATCACTGACGACATTGAACAGTATGCCTAGCCGAACACCTCCCGTTCAGAGAATGCTTTTACATCTTTGGCTAGAGGCTTTCCGTATCGACAACATAATAACTAGCATTCCTCACCATCACCCCTGGTCTATTGGCAAAAGGCTGCTGTCATCTTGGCTTCCGGTTAGGTCAGCCAAAGCATCAAGGGGCAAAGGTCACACACACATTGTTAGGTGAAGGCCAAGGCCAAACCGGTCAGGTAGTCATCTTAGCCACAACGAACTCGGACTCAGCCTCAGCCCCCACTGGACTCTTTCAAATTGAAACATCAAGGTCTCTGTTACTGTGGCAATCAAACTGGAAATAAAATTGCAACTTTTAGCAGTCATACATGATAACTGACATTTATGTTTCCACTGGGATATAAACATTTGCTTGAGTAGATAATTAGAAAACAAAAACATATATAACAGTCACATTCAGTAAAAAGATGGAGAGTTTCTTCCAAACTCCAAATGGTCAATTTTGGTCATTCTAAGTTGGTGTGGTCAAACATTAATTAATTGAACAAATTGGAAGAATAATACACCACAGGTGTGCAATACTGGGTTCCTTCAGGACCACAGCTCTGCAGATTAGCCTTTTCCCTCCTCTAAATGTACAAAGTCTGCTCACGAAGGTCTTGTCAAACAGTTAATAAGCCAAGAGGAGCGCTAAATCTGCAGCACTGTGGCCCGGACTGCAGTCTGACTCATGGTGTAGTTAAAGTTCTTTATTCTAACCTAATAGAACTACAATAATAATAAGGTTTAATTGAATCATTATTAAATTATCACTGTATTCAAAATCTTACAAAAAATAACTGCAGTTCAGGAGGTGGTAAACACTCCTCCTTGCTTTTTTCCCCAAAGGGTTTTTGTTTAATTCACCAGAAAGTTGTCATGCACTTGCAGATGTTCCATGGTTGTGACACACAAATCCTAAGTGAGGACATTTTTTAATGCAAACAGTAACTGCAGTGGCCAAGGGGAAAAATAAAAATGAAAGGCTGAGATTCTACAATTAGGACTAAATCTGCTATTGAAAAAGGTGAAAGAGCTGCATTCAGCGGACAATTGTGGCCTTTCCCTTCACAAAACATCTCTTGAAAGAAATGGCCAGAAAGAAATGACCATGAGACTTTTAATATTATTACTATTAGAAAAACTAGATCAAAACAAAAGGTTCTCAAGAACAGGTATAAGCTAGACCCCTGCACAGTTGATAACAGCAATTGAACCAATTTTATCAAAGATGGCAAAGCACTAAATGTGGGGTGTTGTGACCTTCCTGTTCTTTGATCTGAGAACAGTTCTTTAAACTGAGCTGTATAATTTGCTCTTTGGCAAATGGGACAAGATTATGTATAAATACACATCAGTTTACAACTGTATTTATTCACACTTTGAAACACACTTACTGCGGCCTCCTCCATAATAACCTCCTCCTCCTCCTCCTCCTCCTCCTCCTCCACCACCTCCTCCTCCTCCTCCTCCACCTCCTCCTCCTCCTCCTCCTCCACCACCATATCCATCCCGATCCCGCCGTGGTCCTCTCGCGTGTTCGACCATCACCCTCTCGCCACAGAGCTCTTTCCCATTGAGTTCATACACGGCATCGTCTGCGTCCCGGGTATCCTCAAACTCCACAAAGCCATACCTGTAATAAAACGTGATGTTACCACATACACTATATTGACATAAGTATTGGGACACACTTGTTCTTCAGGGTTTTGGCCCAGCGCCTTACTTCCAATGAAGGGCAATGTGAATGGACAACACCATACTTTGTGGACATTGTGGACACATTTTGAGGACGAACCACTTCTATTCCAGCATGACTGTACCCCAGTGCACAAAACAAAGTCCATTAAGACGTGGCTGGTTGAGTTCGGTGTTGAAGAACTTGACTGGCCCACATAGAGCCCTGACCTCAACCCCATCCAGCACTTTTGGGTTCAACTGAAACGGAGATTGCGAGTTAGGCCTTCTCGTCTAACACCGGTGCCTGACCTCATAAATACTACAGATTTGGCCACCAAAAAATAAAATAAATAATTAAAAAAACCCTTCCAATAGGAGTGGAATCTGTTATAGCTGCAAAAGGGAAGCAACTCCATAATAAAGTCTATGTATTTTAATGCAACGTCATTAACGTCCGTTTCTGGAATGGTCAGGTTGTAGGAGCAGTTTGTGCAACCCTATGCAGTTTTATGAATACACAGCGAAAGAGGAACGACTCGGAAGACGAGGGTAGCGTGAAAATATGAAAATGGTGGTTTGGCAGCTTCTAGAGTATAAAAACGAGGCTAAAGTCTGTCTATTGTCCATTTTCCCTCTGAGGCGTCACCATTAAAGGCGGGACGGACAATCAAAAAGCTGCCAAATTCTGCAGAATATAAACGAAATGCATCACTTGAGATAAGCAAAGGCTTTTTTCCAGCCTGTTGACGACTCATCCCGATGCAAAGGCGTATATTTTACATTATGTAACGTTAACGTTGCATAATCTGTAAACGAACGTGGCGAGGTTAGCTTAGCTTAGCATAGCACGAGTCTTTCCTAATGGGGCAGAGAAAAAAAACGCTTTAATATCCTCACCCGTTTTTTAAATCGATCTCCAGGAGTTTGCCGTATCCGCTGAAAAAACGCTGGATGTCCTTTTCGCGGACATGGTAACTCAGGCGGCCGATATACACCCGAGGCATGGCGCCGGAGTAGTTCCACACTACAGAACCAACAGACTCCTTCTACCAGAGACTCAGATCGGTGACGGACACCCTGCAGAATAAAAGTCCTGTCCCTGCGCTCAGTATTAATGTAGATAATTTTAAAAATATACCTTATATACCATAACCCACGTACTAATACATAAGTAAAGATAAAATTGTTAATGGTTAAAAAACACGTTTCAACGATAAAATAAGACAACAGAAGAAAAATGCATTTTATACGTGTAATGTATACGTTTTATAATGTATATAAATAAATGTTACTCTAAATAAAATGATATGTATGTAACGTATATTTATATACAAAAATATACATATATTATACACTGCATGTATAACAATAACAAGGCATAATACGAAACGTACATGTATTTTTACATTTCTTTTTTTTTTTTGGTTTCTCTCTTTTTATTTGATCTTTGAAAATTTCTTTACCCTTATATTGCATTACAGATGTTTTGTCTTTTACTCTAGAGAAAGAGAGACACCTTGTTTCGTAAATAGTACATATTATGGTCAGGCGAAAAAAGTGGCAAAAACGGATTTTCAGTTATATCAGTTATTCTAACCCTTTCATGTCTGACAAGCTTCACACAATAATACTTTTAATGATCCCTACCTAAATATTTTATTACATGCAAAATTCATGCTTCTTCAAATCCATTTTCTATTGCTTAGAAAACATCTTGGATAGACTCACATTTCAGACATGGAAAGAAATGTGAATAATATTTGAATAGTTTTATTTAGATCAGTCAGCATTAATTGTCACACCAGATTATACGGATCTGGTTAATGATCTATTAACTGCAAATAGATTAAGCTTTTTTAAGCTATATTATTTAAGCTATATTACTCTTACATTATATACAACCATGCACACACATTTGGACCAATACTGAATGAATAAAAACACGTGCCTACAATAAATCACACAGACTTTTCTCCGTTAGAAGCTTTTATTGATTCTCAAACATGTGCACAATATCCCTCTTTTCATTAATAAACTACTGTCCATTATTTCCCTAAAAATAAGAGGGAAAAAAAACAAAGAAATCTGCTGAAGGCTACAGAGGAGTTTTAGGCATATTTTAAATGCATAGGTGTAACATTTTATGAGTAATAAACACAACATAAATACATAAATATATATGCAATTATAATTACTGTATCCATTTACGAATGTCATCAGTATTTATTTGCATTGATTTTTTCAACATTTATGCATTTTTAAATGTGTAAGATGTAAAAAGAGTCATTCAAAAGGAATTTGGTGTGAAATGCTACTTTCTTGCAAAGATTTGTTCACAATGGTGGTGAATGGAACCAGACGTTTAATGCCAACAAAACTTGTCTCTTTCAGATTTTCTACTATTTCACAATCATCACCATTGCATAGAACACTCAGCAAACCACTTAGGTGCACTAATGGCTTTGGATAATCGATAAAACAGCTATATCTGTTTTGGTTCTATTCACTTAGCTCCTACCACAAAAACTATAATTTCGCAGCAATCCACTCTAAATGACTTGGTTCACATCTCGATGGCTAAATGAAGCAGAAAAGATGAACAAAGTATTGAAATTTTAACAACCTTTTATGCAAATGAATAATTGCAATATGTTACAGTCAAACACCCTGGTCACTTTGTAGCTTTTCTTGGTGAAAATAAGCACATTCTCTACAAAGAAGACACTTAAAAATGGCATTTGCGTCTTCAAATTATATGACACTTTCTGTTTATCTGAGTAGTTTTGCATATTGGAAAAAATTAAATAAGATATATATGCCTGATAATTGAATTCATTTTTGATTCATCAATACATCACTGATTGCCGAGGGCACAAACTCAGCATGGGCTGCCTCTGTAGGAACCGGGATGATGGTTATTTGAGGTAGCACTTTTAATCTTCATCCTAGTGACACGTGTATTAATGTTTTAGCTCCGTTTCAGTAACTTTTAATCAATGCACTCTAACATGCATTGTAAAAATTCTTGTTGTTATTATTACTCTAATAATCGCACAGTATCATTTGCTATGACACAAAACAAGTGATTCATTGGTAATAACAGAAAACATGTAACCTTCTAAAGTGCTTTCTTTCATATTTAACCTGATTTGTAACTTTTTCTTCATCTTTTTTCTAATGCTGGCAAAGATACAAAACTCATTCGGTCCTCATTGTTTGGCTGCAATGTTAATAACACAGTTCTACCCATTTACATTCAAAAACACACTGAAGTGCAAAAGAAGGGAGTTATATCAAAGGTGCATACACAAGGGAAGCATCGGTAACTTGCTCAGTCAGGGAAGCCCAGCATGCTAAAATAGGATATAGACAGCCATAGGTAAGCTAAATACCTTTTTAAAGTAGCAATAAAAGAAAAAAATGCATATCCAGTAAAGCATACACGAAATCTTAGGTGGTCTAAGCTGGTAAAAATTAATATCTGTTACCATGGGAACTTTGGAAGATCATTTTCAAGGAAGCGCTTCGCACACAAGATACGCATTAGAGCCTGCGGGGGGGGCCTTGTGCTGGGGGGTCATTGTGTTGTGAACGCTGAATGTCACCAGGCTTAGTCCTTAAGCTTGCTCTCGATGAAATCCTGGATCTTGTTTATCTTTTCCTCCTGCTGGTCCAGGAGATCCAGGATGACCCCCATGGGCGTCCGCTTCAGTCCCACACCCTCCATCTTATTCTCCAGCTTGTTCTTCATGCTGCGCAGTCTGAGGGAGGCGTGTACCAGGATCACTGCAGAAAAAAAATGTAGGATTTACTCTTATAGCAATCCATAAAAAAAAAAAAAAGAGATCAAAATTCAATAGTGCCTTTAACGGTCTCCCAGAACATTAGGTCAAATGAGATCATGCCATCATTACGGAGTATATTAGTAATCCTGCAATTAAAGTTTGTTCTTTAATGTGTCATAATTGTCCACCCAATTTAGGTATCTAACAATTCTAACATTTATATATAATATGTGGTCAATATTATCTATATTCCGTTTTGTACAGGAGTAGGAACCATGGACATATGAGAGGGGGGCGGAGGGAGAAGGAGAGAGAGAGAGAGAGAGAGAGAGAGAGAGAAAGAGAGCATGAGAGGGAAGGGGGGGGGGGGGGTCAAGAGAAACACACACTTTTTCTAGTCCTCTATA
>JBBPDB010000134.1:26533378-26550186 GCA_037974465.1 Brachypetersius altus
TGAAGGAGGCCGGACTAAGGGTACAACCAAACATCAGTAGATTCACTGTGTCCACCATAATCCGAAGATTTAGAGAACAGGTAGTTACCTTTTTTGACATTATAGTATGTAAATGTTGACAATTACAGATGTACAATGACTGTACGATATTCTGTACCACAGCAAACATGCTTCAGTACCGTGCCAGTGTACTGGAGTATTGTAATGGAGGGTCAGTCTGACTGTTTGTAGGCCTATTCCATGTATGTATTTTTGTAAGAGCATGTCCTTTTTTTGTAGAATTGAAAGACTGCCACATGGGGGTGGTAGGACATCTATGGTCTCCCCACACCAAGAGACCCTAATTGTCGACATGGTCCGTGAGAACACCACCATTAAACTGTGTGAAATTCAGTTGAGGATCATTGAGGACCATGTGCATTTTAAGGGTATCGACAGTGTCCGCCTCTCTACTGTTGACCATGTCCTCAAGCGCAACAGACTGCGCATGAAACAGCTGTACAGTGTCCTTTGAACGCAACTCTGATAGAGTGAAAGAGCAAAGATCCCAGTATGTACAGGTTGGTATATATCCAGACACATAAATGCTGGTTACTGTAAGTAGTGATTTACTGTAGTTGGCCTACATCACTTCCAGAAATATATATCTATTTCTACAGAGAGTTTTTGAACTGGGCGCAATGGCACAACTCCATGAATACATCTACATGGATGAAGCTGGGTTTAATCTCATCAAAAGGAGGAGGAGAGGCCGTAGTGTAATTGGCCAATGGGCCATTGTTGGTGTCCCTGGGCAGCGTGGTGGCAATGTCACATTGTGTGCTGCCATCAGCAATCATGGTGTTGTCCACCATCAGGCCAACCTAGGGTCCTACAACACTCACCAGCTCCTCATTTTCCCCAATCACATGCGAGATGCTCTGTTAGGGCAGCAGGATGAGCAGCCCATCTATGTTGTTGTTTGGGACAATATGAGTTTTCACAGAGGCCTCCAGGTTAGAGTGGCTTAATATGAACCAAAGTTTTATCAATCTTTGCCTTCCACCGTACTCCCCTTTCCTGAACCCCACTGAAGAATTCTTCTCCTCATGGCGGTGGAAGGTATATGAACGCCAACCTTACACCAGGGTAAATCTCCTGCAAGCCATGGAACTGGCCTGTGGTGACATGGGTGTGGAGGCATGTCAAGCCTGGATACGGCATGCCAGGGTTTTTTCCCCCCGTTGCCTGGCCAGAGAAAATGTGGCCTGTGATGTAGATGAAGTCCTATGGCCTGACCCAGTACTGAGAAATGATGCTGTGGCTGAGTAATGCACTTCTTTTCTTTGTACTTCATTTGTATATTTTTGTGCTTTATTTTACGTACAAGTGCAACATGTAAATGCACAGGATTTCTGTTTTTTTTTATGTACAAGTGTTAAAAATGCCCAGGTATTTTGTTTTGCAACATGAATTTAGCCTAAATAAACATTTATTTCTACCGCTTCATGTCCTGAGCATTGTGTTTTCCTTTTTTCTATGTAGTGTTTATTGGGTTTTGTGTTCACAGTTTAGGGAAAAGGAGAGCAGCTTTCCAGGAATGTGTCTTAGCAATCGAGAAAAACTGTAAGAAGCTTTTCAGTTTGGTCCCAACTAACTTCTGGCCACTTTTAAGACCAGAATTTTTAGATCAGAATTTACAGTTTAATAAAAAACACATAGGGAGACACATAAGGAGAGGAGAGCAAGCGACACACAGGAAGAGGTGGACACACAAGGAGAGGAAAGAAGATGCACCGGGAGAGGAATAGACTCATAGAGGAGGAGACACACAAGAAGAGGAGACACACAGGGAGAAGAGGAGACACGTCAGGAGAGGAGAAGACATACAAGGTGCGGAGGAGACACATGAAGGGAGGAGGATACACAAAGGAGTAGAGCAGACACACAGGGAGAGGAGGAGACACATGAGGAGAGGAGGAGACATACAGGAGAGGAGAAGACACACAGTGAGAAGAATAGACACATGAGGAGAGGAGGAGACACATGAGGAGAGGAGGAGACACATAAAGAAGAGGAGGAGACACAAAGAAGAGGAGACACAAAGAAGCGGAGGAGACACGTGGGGAGAGGAGGAGACACATAAAGAAGAGGAGGAGACACATGGGGAGAGGAGGACACACATAAAGAAGAGGAGATTCAGGTGAGTCCTGTGAAGTTCTTTAATGCTCTCAAAACTGCAACGTAAAACTCGATCAAATGTTCTCAATGTAACCAAAATATAAACTTTTCACACCAAACCCGCCCTGTTCACAAACTAAAACAAAACCTTGGAAATATTCTTAATCTTAAAAGATATCAAAGCCCTGAATTCAGCTGATAAACACTGTGCTTTCAGGATGGACCTTTCTCCTAAGGAATGCATGTTTTGTGCCTTTACTTTTGGTTGTTTACAGATGATCTGGTTTCATGGTGGAACAAACGAATATCAACAGCAGTGTGTGAAGATCGGATGAAGCACATGCTACTCGCGTGCAAATAACCTCCGCTTCCAGAGCATGCTAATGAATAAACACTCTGACTGCAGTCATGGAAACCAGTACTTTCAGTTTGAGGGTTCATTTCTCTGGTGGTCTCAGAGAGATCTATGCTTTCTCTTCTGTTAAGATTTTTCTTCATCTAGCTTCTTTTTCCTTCACATAACATCAATATAAGGTTTTTTTTCACACTTCTTAAATTCCGATCCAGTTGATCTCAATCAAAGATCTTAAAATTATTTATCGACTCATTCCCTGCCCTGATAATTTGTCTCAAATAAACAGATATCCAGATAAGATCCTACAGAAACCTTGGTTGTGTTATAAATGAGCCTGTTCAACATCTGAACTACCAAAGTCAGACAGCTTGGAGATCCACTAGGTTCTTTAAGATGAGAATAAGAACAGCAAAAGAAATATTTTTCTTTTGCTCCTTCTTCCCCCAGGGGAAAGGGGAGAACATTCTTATTATGTTAATGCAGACATGGTGTTGATTGTCTTCTTTCAAGGCATCTTCAGTCACATTTACTCAGCCATGCATGTGCATTTGCATGCAGTTAGAAGAAGAAGAAGAAGAAGAAGAAGAAGGAGAAGAAGAAGAAGAAGGAGGAGGAGGAGAGGAAGGAGAAGAAGAAGGAGAAGAAGGAGAAGAAGAAGGAGAAGAGGGAGAAACATGGATCAAAGCTGTTCTCTAATGTTCTGTACAGACATCTTTCGTTAATTTCATTCACATAAGGAACCAGACAAGGACAGGTTTTCTAAAAATAAAGAGTGTAGGATGATCCTCAGTGATTAACACTTAACGAGAAAGGAGTGGGAGAAAGGAGTCCAGGATGATGTCCCTCAGGAAAACAGTGGAAAACACTGTTTGGGGGGTTGGGGTAAGGCCTGGCATGTTCACCAAAAAAGGGTCACAATGAGAATAGCACTCCTTAATGATGGAGGCCAGTTTGGTGGCGCAGGTGTTTCCGGCTGATACTGTTGCCAGAAAATCGCATTTAGAGGGTAAGAGCTGCTTTAATTTGGGAGACAGCATCTCCCTCCGAATAGAGCTTCTCATACCGCACAGATCAGCAGAATCTTTGGTGCCAATACTGTGCTTTTTTCACTGGCCATCGGTTCAGTACCAAAGGCTCCAGATGTGTAGTTTCTGATCAAGATTAGTACCAACAGGACCTTGTGGTACTTACTGTTCTCTTCAGTCTTTAAACCAAGTCAGTTTCATGCAAATGTCCACAATCACACAGAACCCTGTGCAGAATCAAATAACGCTTCTGGTTTTCTCTGGCAACTGTGAAAATACAAGGCTAGATAAAGGCTAACGGAAAAAGTGTACAAGGTATCTACCCAAAAACAGCAACTGACAAATCATCATCCAGGTTTATCGTTTCTCTCAAACGAAAAACACTGAAGCTTTGCTTGACTCTAAGTGAAGACATTGGCATGCAGAACACTGCAGCATTTTGTTTTCTGTCAACCAATCAGTGAAGTAAGCTTAAAAAGCCACTTTGGACACAGTTCCAGGTATATCAAGTAGGTGGAAAAAGCTCCATTCTTAGTTTTGCTTGTGCACATTTAGAACACTTAAAGTGGTTTCTGTTATAAAAACGTAGGACTTATTTTATAATATCACTAAGTTATTAAAGGTTTGACATCCGCTAATAGAAACAGAAGACTTGCCCAATTGGAAGCTTCTCACAAAACGTCCTGACAAGTTTTGGAAAGTCTTTGATTCACTCCTTCAGGAAAGACCTTTGCTGTTTGATTTTCTGTTTTGTTTCTATGTGCTACAAAAATAAAAACATTTGATATCTGTCCATGGAAACGCTGTTGAGAAATGAAGCCTACTTTAAACGAGGCAAGTTATACAGACTTCCTCCGTAAGCGGGGGAATTCTCGGAAGCTGTGCCCGGGAGAGAGGTTGCTTCCCGGAGAAGAAAGTCCAGTGTTGTCCCTGGTCAGGGATCCCCCATGAATCCTGTAGGATATCGAGTTGTAATAAACCGAATTGTGACAGCTGCGATGCTCATGTTGGGACGGGATAAAGCTGGTGCTCAAGCCGAGGCGGTAACACATGAAGGAACAGAAGGAACCCAAGCACGACTGCTCAGGGGATGGACTGGAGGGAAGCCGAGGCAGGGTTGGTCGGGAGTATCTTTCATCCACTGGGGATGGTATGAGGTTGGTACAGCTGGTGCCTTCTTCCATTGGCAAAAAGAGGGTACTATGGCTGTGCCTATCTTTCCCATTGGTGTGGTATCCCAGGTTCTTCTGCCGTCTCTTCATCGAAGCCCTTTCTTGAGCGTCCCTTCTCTCATCTTCATTGTTCATCGTCAGAAATCGCAGCACCACCAGGTTGAGGAAAGCCCCAATCACTGTCAAGCCTACCAGGATGTACATGAAGCTGAAGACCACATAGGGAGTCTTCTCTTGGAGGTCCTCATTCTTCTGCAAGGCCACAAAGTCACCAAAGCCGATTGTCGTCAGGGTAATGAAGCAGTAGTAGTAAGCATGGAAGAAGGTCCAGCCCTCAAAGTGGGAAAATGCAGCCGCTCCTACGCAAAGTGTCCCCAAGCAAGACAGGAAGCCAATCAGAACCATGTTCTCCATTGAGACTTCTGTACGCCGGAAGCCCAGGCATCGTTTGGCCCGGTGCAGAAGATACCGGACAAAAGTGTTTATCCTTTCCCCTAGGCTCTGGAACATCACCAGGGTGAGAGGGATACCCAGGACAGCGTAAAACATGCAGAAGACCTTGCCGGCGTCAGTTCCTGGAGCAGCATGGCCATAACCTGCAAGGAAGGAACATCATGGTCAGTCAATCGGTCCATGCTGTTCACTTTATTAGAAACATTGTGTACATTGCTGGTCTACAATTAAGGACTGTGGCCACCAACTCTACCTGCTTGCAGCGTTCCAACCCTAACCAATTCATCTAATTATTGCTTTCAGAAGTTCTTGATTACTTGAATGTTTGAGGTTAATTTCCAAGAGGAGGGTTGATGACCACCATTCTTGTCCCTCTGGCTCTGAACCGGCTGGAGGTTTTTGGGTGATGGGCCACTCTCAACCTATCATCGACAATAATGTGTGTTCTGAGAACAGTCAACCCCCAGTACTATCTGGACAGCAGTGTCCTGTGGTTGGAAACTGAGGAGGGATGAACAGTGGGGTCAAGGCTAATAAAAAAGAAGAGATATAAGAAAGGGGTGCCTAGTAAGTGGAAACAAAAGGCATTTCTGATAAAGTGGCCAGTGGATGGAAGCACAGGGTGGATGATTCTTATAAAGCACATCTCCCTGATGGTGTTTTTGCTGAAGTGGATGGTGGTGCTGAGATGTTGACTAGATGATTTAACATATTCAGGCTTTACACTCTTTACCTATTCATGTCTCTCTGCATAAAATATCATTAAAGCCAAAGATGCCGAGACAAGTCTGAGGAACTTAAAGAAGCTGGAGTTAATATCTCTGCAGAGCATTACTGATGCCTCCTGAGGAAACATGCATCATTCTACATTTCTAATCCACTACTCTGGTTACATCTCAACCCCTGAAATCTTGGAGAAAATGTGGAATTCCCTCCAAATGAGCTATGCAGTGATGTTCCTCCTCATCTAGAAGATGAGGGATGGTGGTGAAGAAAGACTGGATGGTGCTCCGAAGGCAACATGATGCCAGAATGTTTTCTCTAATAAAGTGGCGAGGCTGGTGCAGAAGTCTGTATAGTGAAGCTTATAGACTTGTAGAACTTAAAGGCACCTCCTGAGAAGGTGGAGTGTGTTTGTGTGTGAGAGTATGAGTGAGAGTGTGTGTGTGTGTGTGTGTGTGTGTGTTTGTATGTATGTTTATGTATGTGTGTGTGTGTGTTAGGGTTAGAACTTGCCGATGGTGGTGATTACGGTGATGGCGAAGTAAAAGGACCCGGCGAATCTCCACTGTCGCCCAGCACGGTGCGGCTCCGCCTGCAAGACGACCCTCTCAATCTCTCTGAAATCCTCCTCACTGAACCCATACTGGCGCCTCATCTCACCGAGCTGCTGCTCCAGAACACGCCTCTTCTCACTTTCACTCTCACTCTCCAGAACATCAAACACCGCAGCACCCACCAGCAGGTAGGAGAACATACAGAGAATCAGGGAGAACGTCCTCACCGTCTGCTTCTGCATCTCACACTCAACACACACTCACACACACCGGACAGAGAGAGAGTGAGTGAGAAAGAGAGAGAGAGAGCGATAGAGAGAGAGGGGAGGGGAGAGAGAGAGAGAAAGGAGGGAGGGAGGGACAGAGAGAGGGGTGAGAAAGAGAGAGAGGGAAAAGGGAGAAGGAGGAGAGATTGAGATTGGGGAGGTGGGGGGCGGCGAGAGAGAGATGCAGGGAGGAGAGAAAGGAAGAGATGGAGTGAGAGGGGGTGAGATAGAGAGAGAGAGAGATCTGTATATATGTGTGTGTATATATATATTCATCTTAAATGAGAGAAGTGAAGCCCAGCATTATAAAAGCACAGCGTTCAGTGAGGAACCAGCAGAACCTCCTGTGTTCCTGCAGCTCCAGAGATGAGAAGGGTTATTGATCAGTGATCTGTGTGCAGTTTGGGCCGGCCGGTGTGTGTGTGTGTGTGTGTGTGTCTGGGTTGCTGTGGGCAGCTGGATGTCTGTTTGATGGAGTGTTTCTCTGTGTTAATGACACTTTGATCCCTCTCGTCCTGTCCTGTTCTGCAGATGGATGAAATCTTATTTTGGCCACCGGTCAGAAGAGCAGAATGGGAGGGAGCTGTGTTCTCAGAGAACATTTAATTGATTAAGGTGGAGCAGGTCTGGAGCTCAGCAAAGCTTTTAGAATAACAACCAGGAACAGGTGCACACCACCTCCTCTGCACAGGGGGGTTAATTTAACACTATTAAAACCAAAACTCCCAAAACAGCCTCATCACAGGGTATTAGTCTAATACTGTCACTGCTAAAACCACCAAAAGGTCTGCCTCCACACGGAGGTTTGGGTGGTTGTGTCTCGTCACTGTAGTTCCCCCTGAGGTGGGATGACTCCAAAACATTTTTGGGCAATAGTTTGAGAACCATTTCATCCAAACTGTAGTGCCACTTAGTGAATAACATTAACAACTTAAAAAGAAAGAGAGACAAAAGGGGAGAGATCGAGAAAGAGCGAGAGAGAGAAAGAAAGACATCAAGATGCAGTTGCGGATGTCTTGAGACACAATTACCACACTGAAGTTAAAACTTGCCTCAATTTCACACTTATGTGAAATATTAGACGTGTGTGTGTCTTCAATACAAATGTCTTGCTTTTGGACTAAAATCAAAGCTATTAAACAACACTTCATTGCATATACATGCGAACATATGTTACATATACATGCTTACTAAAGGTTTATGTTTTAATGTTACCGCAACAATATGTATTGATACTGTAATCTCCCTGGCTCAGGTGTCATGAGCCACGGTTGTGATGTCCCAGCCACAATAATCTCAAAAGCGCCTGAACGACGTCCTTCTTCCTCCACTAAAGGTCACTGCTGGGTGTCCTTCAGAGCTTCAGGACACACAAAACTGCTGAGTAAACACAGCGCCTCTAGGTGTTTATGTGCTGGGACTGCTGCAGCCTTTAATCTACCTACTAACACTGCTAAACACAACAGAGAGAGAGAAAGAGAGAGAGAGAGAGAGAGAGAGAGAGAGAGAGAGAGAGAGAGAGAGAGAGGGAGCATGAGAGTCTTTGAAGTGATACATTTCCAGTGTCTCTGGCACTTAATGACCTGCATTATCAAAATTATACACAGACACATCCCTGTCAAAGAGACTGATAAAGAAGGAGCATTAAGACAAAACTAAACCTCATCTCAGCTCAGACCTTAAATAATCCAGCCAGAAACAATACCCCCCCACCCCATCGCTCTCTCTTTGCAGATACAGTATTTGAGCGTTGCTATGGGAAACAGGAACAGTATATGCTGAAAATACATGCAAGAGTTACAGGTGGTATTTCGTTAAAAGAATTAGATTGTTCTAGACAAAAATCTAATTCTTTGACTCTGGGCGGGGCACCGGTCCACCACACGGCACACACACACACACCAATCACCCACACACTCAGTCCAGACCCTGAACCTGATCAGTTTCAGAGGAATGTTTTTTGCTGGTTAAGCCACACAGTGACTTACGTATGAATCAGTCAAGCAGAACAAAGCTGATCTAACTTCAGTTCTTAATCATTGAAGAAACAGACGCAGATGAGTCCAGATGATCAGGCGCTGATCAGTATACTGGTGGTGCAGAATGCTGAGTGACTAGAACACCTTTATCTAGGTACCTTGTATCTTCAGATAACAAAAACAAGACAGGCAGAAAATCATATTTTGCATCGGCAAGGTGATTTAAGGCAAAGTATGAAGAAATGAGGGGCAGCTCAAGACTTCTACACAGTTCTGAACATCCTGTAATACAGATTCCTCTCCAGCCTCCTCTCCCTCAGACTCCAGCATGAAAGTGTAATGAAATGAGTGGGCTTTCAGCTGCCTGAGTGGATTCATGCGTGCACAGGCGTGCTCTGTGTGTGTGTGTGTGTGTGTGTGTGTGTAGGAGGAGGCCGTTATATAAACTCATGTGATGCTGCTGATGTGTGGCCATTTGCTGTTTGTATGTTTGCTTGAGTATGTGTGTGTGTGTGAGTGTGCATGTGTGGGGTGTTTCAAGACCTGATGCTAAACAAACACACACACAAACACACACACATATCACTAGCAGTTGTGTATTTGTTGTTTTCTACAAGTCAAGTATCAGGAAAACATGTTAACTTGTACTGAAATGAATCAAACTAAATGGAATATCAGTTTCACTGAATTCAGCTTTATTGAACTTTACTGAACTGAGTAGAAATCAATGTAACTGAAGCAAATTGGATTGAGTTGAACTGAAGTGAATTGAACTGAACTGAAGTGAATGTAGATGTGTGTGATGTGTTCATATATTTCTGGGGATTCCCATAAGAATAGAAATACAAGTAAATCTGTAACCAAATGTAAAAAACAGCCCTTATTTGTAAACAACTAAAGAGCAGAAAAAGGTTTTAGGTTACTGAGGTCAAGGTCAGGGTTTAGGTGTTAGATGCAGTAACACATAAGTCAGTGGAATTTCCTCACAAGTACAGCACAGCCAAACATCTCAAAAGAACACACACACTCTCCCCCCAGTGTCTCCTCCAGTCTGAGGGCTCTCAGTGATAAAGTGGAGCGGAAGGAAGATTCGCTCTCAGATCTGCTTCAGTGATGCGACTCTAATCGATGGGCGCGGTGTTCATATCTGTTGTCGTCAAGGTGAGAAATAAACAGACAAAAGCATCACACAAAAGACCAGTAAACGCAGTGAGCAGACCTACCGTGTACAACTTATTTTATGAAACTGTCAGAGTAAAAGCTATAATAAATGCAAAAAATTACTTCCAGGCTTATTAATGCATGTCCCCTTATGACCAGGTCTCTGATATTCAGCTCCCTCGCTAGCAGAAATAGATACTAATGAATTAACCACCATCAAAAAGATCGTTCTGAAAGGTTGGTTTGAATAAAATATTCACATATAAAATAAAAATTGGTCTGTCTGGCACAGACAGAGCATGCCACAGCCATGTATTTATTTCACAAATAAACACCTCAAACTGTCGGTGGCTGCTCAGCTGCTGTGGTCTTAATAAACGTAATGAACTCTCCAGGTCAGGATCAGCTGGATGTTTTGTGGAAAAGATTTAACTGTATATATTATATTTTCCCACCTGTTTATTCTGTTATTATGCTACCCCCACGCCTTTCTGTTTTCTGTCACTCTGCTGTGGCTGAGGCAGTTCATTATAATATTATAATGAATTATAATTTCAAGAAAATGATTGGCTGTTCATTTTAACTGCAGTGAGTGTTAATTAACTCGCTGTCAGTCAGAGGAGATCATGAGTGTGCGGATGCCCAGCTGCAGCGAAGTTTAAAATCAACACCCTGCCCCATCCCCCTACAGTTACCACGGTAACCAGCACTGAAAATAGCTGCCCGATGCAGGGGGCCGTTCAGCATCACATTCCGCTTGATGAAAGATGTTATTTTTATCCACTGCAAGAGAAATGCGTGAGAAAAAGCAACTTGGAGCTGAGCCCCCTAATTAATGTCACCATGGCAATCGCAGGGCACGCCCTCCGTCTGCCCTGAACCGTAAAGGGTTTAGGGGTGCAGTGAGACCCCAGTTCTACCTGCTGGATTGGAGCTCACTCCGCAGGTCCCTCCACACTGGAGGGAGTCAGAACTTAGTACCTCCACAAACAATCCACAAACCACATTGGTGGGGATCGGCCAGGTCATCACCATGGAAACCGTCTCACACGACCTCACTGGTTTGTGGCTAGTGGTCCTGAACAGTTAGGAGTAACACAAGTCGAACCGCTTTAAGACTTTAACATAGTGGACATAGTGGAAGTGTTACTGTTTTTTTTCCCTTACCATTCCCTTGGATTCCTCCTCCTCATTCTGTCCTTCAGTCACTGTTTCAGTTCATTCTCTCCCCCTCCCACGTTTTCCTGCCAGTTCAGAGGACATTTCGGTCCCTAACCTGTTTCTATAAGCTTTAGGTCCCATGGATGGATGGATGCGTGGATGGATGGACAGATGGATTTGTTGATGAATAAATAGGGTTATGATGGGCGAAAGGAAAAATTGATAGATGATTGGTGGAGGGTTGGATTAATGGATGAATGAATGAAAGGATGGATGGATGTATAGGTGTATAGATGGGTGAAAGGATGGCTGGAGGGATGAATGAACAAATGGATGGATGATTTGAAAGGATGGATGATTGGTTAATGGATGGATGGATGGATAGATGGATGGATGGATGGATGGATGGATGATAGATGGATGGATGGATACATAGGTGTACAGATGGGTGAAAAGATACTCAAGCATAAAAAGACATGTGGTGGGATCCTTTGAATGGATGGGTGGATAGGTGGGTGAAAAGATGTTTGGAGGGATGAGTGAATGAATGGAAAGATCATTTGAATTAACTAGTTTGTAAGTGATATGTGAGCTGTTACACTGTTTACAAGCTTGGAGAGAGTTTTGTGCTGTAGAAAATCAACTTGTATTAATTGTTGTGTTCACTGCAGTCATTAACCCTTCACAGGGTTATGGTATGGAACAGTGAACTCTGTGGGGTGTGGGGGAGCGAGCAGTTGAATTCACAGCCCTGTAAAGTTTTGGGGGACACTTTTACAGCTGTAGGCCGGCAGAAAGCCCCTCTCCTCTGGGAGCTCCAGTGATTAGCTCTGTCGCAATGTTCTCGGAAAAATGTAAATACAATCTGGGGACGCTCACATTTTTTCAGTTTCACAAAAAGATAATCAGTTTGGATTTGTATGTTTTTCCATAGAACATTGCTTCCACAAGGCAACATGTTTGCATATTTAGTTTTTTTTAAATACAGTGGCAGCCCCACTCAAATATTAAATTCTATTAATTATAAATGTTCAGTTTGAAAAATCACAGTTGTTTTTTTCATGTGTATGTCACAATTAATTCAGTGACATGTTAAAAGGTCTAAGATTGGTCTCTGTGGGGCTGTTGTGGGTGAACAGTGTAATTTCCCGAGCTGTAAATTTTGGGTGGGGGGGCACTGTTACAGCTGTAGACCCATGGATACTACCTCTCCTCTCCTCTCTGGAATCGTTTACCTCATGAGGCATATGTTTGCATATTTTTCTGTATTCTTAAAACCCTTTATGCATATTTGTAAGTGACAGATAATGGCAAAACGGTTGTCTTGTTACAGATTCTATACATTTCAATTAATTAGATTTGAAAAATCTAATGAACAGTGTATTTTACAGTCATGTGAAGTACTATAGCAGTGTGGTTAAGTCCCATTGTAGATGACAGTCTCAGTGGAAACCCCACCAAAATATCAAGTTTTTCCTTGCATATTGCATGTAAAGGGTTAAATAATGTAAGAGTGGTCTCTAAGGGTCTGTTAGGGGTTAACAGTGTAGTTTACTGTCCAGTCCAGGTTCTGCCGGTGGGAGCAGATTTGTAAGTGATTGACTTTAACAGATTGGCCCCATTGTAGATGAGTCTCAGTCAGTGTTGCAGGATGTGGCCATACGGCAACCCCACCCAAAATTCTAAATTTCTATTACTTAGACATTTTAAATTGGACAAATCCCAACTTTTTTCATGGACATGTAATTTTTGATCCAGTAAAGAGTTAAATGATGGAATAGTGGTCTCTGTGGGGCTGTTGTGGGTGAACATTGTGAGTTACAGCGCTGTGAAGTTTGGGGGCACTGTTGGATCTGTAGACCCGGGGAGGGCTCTTTATCTCCGGCCGGGATGCGGCGCAGCACAGGCGGCTTCAGGGCACAGCGAAGCCGGGCAGCGGCGGGGTTGTGAAGTCGCCGGGGGTGAAATACTCGTACAGACTCGCCAGAGCTCCTGTAACCGAGATATCGCGTTTAAAAGGAGGAAAAGGAGGAACTCCGGGAGCATGGAGGACGATCTGGTGTGCGAGTACGACTCCACCTGGGACACGGAGAGCGATGGGGACGAGCTGGGGGACAACCCGCGCCGCTGCGGCCATGACAAAAACAAAAAACCCAGGGCCGCTTTTGTACGTGCTACGGACCACAACACACACACACTTGCTCCAACCTGCAGCCTACAGATTATCCACTTTAGTGCAGCTTTTCTTGCTTTTCTCGTCTTTTAAAAGCAGAGAGGAAGCTAAGCTAGGCTAGGCTAAGCTAATGCTGCTAAGCTAAAGTCCTATGGGATGTTCTTCTGATGCTCTCCTGATGCTTTCCTGAAGCACATTTTAATTTTTTCGCCTCCAACATCTGTATTTCTACCCTGGGATGTTGGAAAACGTTGGAATAAAAGGATAAAATGTACAGAAACGGTGCTAAGGGCCAACGCTGCTAATGAGGGACATTGTGGCTGCAGGTTTGAATGACGAACAGACCAATTGTAGTGTAGCCTATATTTTATTTTATTGTATAAAAATCTGTTATTAACAAGCCACAGGTCTTGGTGTGTTTGAAACAGTTTTACTGGTTTAGCTGCTTGGCCCTAACGGATATGGAGATACACGACAGAGCCTTTTGGGGTCAAATGTGTTTAATTTTGTTGACTGAGTTGTGAGCTTTCATTTTGAGCTTTCATTTCATTTCGTTTTTGTTTTCTTTTTTTGCCTGCAAGAGGTTTATCTGTTCTGTTTTAAACAGGTTAACCTGTTTACTTATTGGTTATGGTGGAGATGGAGGGGCAGGACAGGGCATTTTTGGGTCAAATGTTAATAGAGTTGTGTTAGCTTTCATTTTTATTTTAAAAAATATTTATTTTTCCTATGAGAGGGTTATTTGCTCAGTTTTAAACAGTTTAACTGGTTTAGCTTCTTGGCCCTGAAGGATATGCAGGACGTTATTTTCTACCTGTGAGAGGTCTGTTTTAAACAGTGCAGTTGGGTTTCGCTGGTATACACTAGTCTCAGTGAGCTGAAGGGTTATATGGGGTCAAATATTTTTAATAAGCATATTATTGCCCATTTCCTTGGAAATTATTATTTTGCAAACTCATTTCTGTTTTGTTGATATGGACTTGGCCCTGTAATGGTGGACTTCCTTTAGGTGAACAGACTCAGTAGGGATGGGAATCACGGATGACATCCTGATATCACGATATTTGGGTGCCCGTTCGATATGAATTGTGATTCTAAATAATATCAATTTAACAGTACAATTATTTTTTTTACAATATTAAAACTTTGAATGTAGGAGTCATACTGCTAAAGGTTTATTTAATAGCTGCACAGCTGAATTGAACATAAGTAAACCTTTACACTTCAGAAAAGCAATTTCCACATAAAAAATGTCAGCATTTAAACGATGCAAAAAAGCTTCAGACACATCAGTATGGATTTTAGTTTAAAGTTAGAAGTTTCTGCCGTAACATTACAGAGGAACAGCAATGATTTAC
This sequence comes from Brachypetersius altus, assembly GCA_037974465.1. Classification (NCBI taxonomy): domain Eukaryota; kingdom Metazoa; phylum Chordata; class Actinopteri; order Characiformes; family Alestidae; genus Brachypetersius; species Brachypetersius altus. The sequence continues at coordinate 26,547,919 of JBBPDB010000134.1, forward strand.
GCAACGACTCAAAAGTCTTTCCACAGCACAGGTTATCATTATAAATGAAAAATATGTCAAATAAAAGTAATAAGACGGAAAGAATATGGAACAGTGCATGTCAGACATCCAGATGAGATATTGTGCAGTCCCAAAAATATGTATGGAGGTGTGTGTGTGTGTGTGTTCATCTGTATAATGTTTAGTGTGGTTTTAGCCCTTATGGTGAGTGAGAAGCTGATGTCTAGCTCCTTTTTCCCCTAGTGGTCCAATTCCTCCTCCAGAAACCTGCGGGCAGCGAAGGACATGCAGAACTACAGACACGGGTACCCGGTGGGTGTAGATTTGTTTACAGCATTAATCCTTTGTTTAACAGTGATGATCTGGCGTTTTAGTCCTGTTTATCTGTGTTCCAGAACATCATTGATGAGGACGGTCCAGACGAGAGGATGCCCAACCTAAAGTTCTATTTAAATGAGATGAAATCTTCTCCTGATGGTACGTCTCTGGCTCTGTTTTTATATTTGGTTTCTGGAGCAGCTCAAAAGAAGAACCCGAGTTTTGTGCTGTGTTTCAGACGTGTCAATCGAGACGTTTCACAATGAGTGGAGGACGGATTACAAGAGGCTGGAAAGGGTCCACTCCTACATTCAGTGGTAGGATGTTTATTTAAGTCAGCCTCATTTATATACAGTATTCCCCTGCTATTCGTGGAGGTTATGTTTCAAGAGCACCCACGGATAAACCCTAAATATCCCCCAGATATATTTTAAAACATTTTAATTTCATTACCCTTAACGAAAATATTAAGGTAAGCCCTTATAGGTTGTGCTGTAATTTATGCACAGGCATTTTCTTTGGTATGAACGGGTAAATACAGTAATAAATTAGTGGAATTTTTAGTAAAAAAAATACAGTAAAATGTTGAGGCAATCGGCAATAATTTTTACAATTCAATAATAAGACATTGGATGGCAACTGAGCTCAACAGCCTCTTTTTTTTGCCAAAAAAAATCATTTCGGTGCATCCCTTCTATTTATGTTACAAAATTAGTACATTTTTAAAATAATTTGGAGGTAAAATGCGTAAAAAAACGCACTGCCACGAAAAAAGTTATAAAAAAAATTTTTTTTAAATGTGGAGAATATTTGCAGGTTCCGCGTAAAACAATGAGTTAGGTGTGATTGGATCCGCGAGTCCTGATATGGTAAAACTGGGGGATTACTGTACTGGTTTTAATAACCTCACCTCTTGGCGGCGGAATCCAGCACCACTTTAAGGGACAGTTCCATTACTTAATTCACCTTTTGCCACTAGTGTGTGTGATTTGCCTTGAACTGGAATTTTAATCTGTTAAAGAAGTCAAATGCTTTGTCCTATAATTATTGGAATATTATTTCATATACGGATTTAATTAAATGAATAATACTTTGATTCATATTTAATTGTTAGATATTTAATTGTCTACTTTGGGCCCTTGATAATATTCTGACCATCCTAAACTGAGCGAAAAGAATAAATTATAGATGTGACTAATGGGCTTTTATTTTTAAATATTTTTGTATTGTTATTAGAACTTACTAGTGTGCAATTTGTTTAATATTGATTATTGTTAATATTCCATTATTTGTTCATGTTTTTTGCATAAAGTGACGTACCTAGTCGTCACAGAAATTCTTACCTGATTACTCTCTTGCGTTCTACCTGCAGGTTGTTTCCTTTGCGGGAGCCAGGAGTTAACTACATGGCCACGGAACTCACCAAGAAAGAAATCCAGGTAAGATTTACTGCAGCTCCTTTTACAGAACACACAGTATACACCGCTTTAAACTTCTGCATAATCCAGTGAGTGTAAACGGACCAGACGACAGTGTGTTTGGTCTGAAACAGTTCATTATAGAGAAACTCAGATTTCTTTACAGTGGAGGTGAATGGAACCAGATGTCAGAATTTATAAAACATACTCGGCTGCTCATACTGATTGGCTGAGCTGTGTGAATTGTGTATTAATTAGGGGTGGGCCGTTATCGGCGTTAACGTGAGACTCTTGTCGAGCGATAAATATATATATATATATATATATATATATATATATATATATAGCAGTTAATTTATTCCCAAGTTGGGTTGGGAACTGGGTCTATACTATGCAAGCTATGATGACTTTCACCTTGATATTTTGGCACGGATGTATACCTAGCCGAGTTGCACTGTAGTAGAGCTGCACAATTAATCGAATTTTAATCACGATCACGATTTTGGCTGCCACGATTAAAGGAAGATGATCG
>JBBPDB010000134.1:26562571-26574696 GCA_037974465.1 Brachypetersius altus
TCACACACTAAACCTGCATTAACACACAGCCGCTCTATCACACACTAAACCTGCATTAACACACAGCCGCTCTATCATACACTAAACCTGCATTAACACACAGCCGCTCTATCATACACTAAACCTGCATTAACACACGGCCACTCTATCACACACAGTGTCTGTTATTTATTATGAAGTTACAGAAAGAGACAATCTGTCTACAAACTTTTGATAGTTAACTCAGCACACCCGCACACAGAGTGCTCCTTGCCTCAGAAGCAGCAGAGGAAGTGCATCGTTACTCCAGCAAGACTGGCTGGCGTCAGTGAGGAGGTCACAGGGGCTTTACAGACCCAACATGTGGTTCAGGGGGAGGAGAGAGAAAAAGAGAGAGGGAGGGAAAGACCGAGAGAGGGAGAGAGGCAGATAGAGAGAGAGAGGGAAAGAGGGAGAGAGATAGAGGGGGTGAAGTAGAGAGGGAGAAAAAGAGAGAGAGAGAGGGAGAGAGAGAGAGAGAGAGAGAGGAAAGCCCCTTGTTCTCAGGCCAGAATCGAGGCTCAGTTTGTGAGGGCTTCCCATGTTTTACTCATTCCAACATGACGGACTGTGTGTGCATGTAAGGCTGGATGCACGGGTGTACGTGGTGTGTGTTTGTCTTTTCCCTTTCTTTTAATTTTTTAATAAAAAGTTTACAAAAAAGGAGAGTGAGAGAGAGAGAGAGAGAGAGAGAGAGAGAGGGGGAGGTAAAGAAGACAACAGTGGTGACAGCAGTAGAGAATTGAGAGAAATACAGGCTGATGGACATGTGTACATTTGTATCAGGTTTAGGTAAAAGTATGTCTTTCCAGCTTTACAGTTTAAAAACAGACGATCACCCATCACCCACACCCTGAACAGCCCTCACCCCGAATCCAGAGAGAGAAGAAAGTTATACTGAATGACGAAGGAGGGGGAGGACAGTTCCTTATCATCACAGTTCTTTAGATAATTTCTGCTGATTCCTTTGTCCTGCACATGAGTTCAGCCAGAAAGGGATTTTTTTGCCCCATTTTGATTTTTCTCTCTCTTTTACTTCTTGGCATCCAGTAAAGCAATCTCTCTCTCTCTCTCTCTCTCTTTTATAGAGTGTGTTTTAGTGTGTGTCCTATGGTGTGAGTGATATAGTGTGTATGCTCATGTTACAATCTGTATTTTATAGTGCATATAGTTTTTGTTATATTGTGTTGTGTAGTTTGTTGTATAGTGTGTGTGTGTGTTATGTTGTTTCTGCTATAGCTTAATGTGTGTTAACAGTGTATGTATGTGTTGTAGTGTGTGTTTGGTATTGTGTATGTGTGTGTTATAATGTGTGATTGGGTTGTGTTAAATTGTATGTGTGTTGTAGAGTGTCTGTGTGTTATAGTGTATGTATTTAAAGTGTGAATGTGAGTGTTATGGTGTGTGGTATTTTGTGTGTACATTAAAATGTGTGATATAGTGTGTGTGTGTGTGTACGTAAGTGTGTGCGTGTGTGTGTGTGTGTGTGTGTGTGTGTGTGTTCTTATGCTAGCGCTCAGTTTAGCTGGAGCTGAGAGGACGACAGGTGTGTGCAGGTGCTCCATCTGTCCATCATTCCACACGTCTTTTGCTCTCCCTCTCTCTCTTTCTCTCTCTCTCTCTCTCTCTCTCTCTCTCACACACACACACACACACATTGCAAACACTCTGGCACTGCTTCTATACACTCTGTTCAGAGAACAGACACTTTTCTTATTCAATCATAAATTATAACTTTGGTCATGTGGGTTATTACGTGTGTGTCTTATAAAGTATGCATTCAGGCATGTGTGTGTCATAGAGCATTATATTGTGTGTGTGTGTGTCTTATACTGCTTGGTATGTGTATAATGGTGAGTGTATTACAGTGTTTGTTATAGAGTATGTATTACAGTATATGTTATTGTGTGTGTGTGTGTGTGTGTGTGTGTATGTGTGTATTAGAGTGTGATATTGTGTGTGGTATGTGTGTAATGGTGTGTGTGTGTGTGTGTGTGTAGAACAGTGTTTATGTCACAGTGTTTGTTACAGTGTGTGCTATAGTATATGTATTACAGTGTGTTGTAACATATGTATGTTATAGTGTGTGTATTAGAGTGTTATATTGTGTGTGTGTTATTTTGTGTGGTATGTGTGTGTTTTAGAGTGTTCCTGTGTATTTGTGTGTTATAGCATATGTATTACAGTATGTTATAGTGTGTGTATTATAGAGCGTGTTATCGTGTGTGTGTGTGTGTGTGTGTGTGTGTGTGTTATTGGGCATGGTATGTGTGTATTACAGTGTTATAGTGAGTATGTCTTATAGTGTGTGTTACAGAGTGTGTTTAATGTTATACATATTACTGTGGTTGTTATTGTGTGTCATAGCGTGTGGAATGTGTTATGTTGTGTATTACAGTGGTTTTGTTCTAATGGGCGTTATAGTGTGTGTTTGTTACAGTGCTGTCACAATGTGATTGATTACAGAATAAAAGTCCTCTTAATTAACCAAATGTTCAGTTTAAACTTTTTGTTCTTCTTCTCATCTGAATGCTCCTGTTTGGTTTTTGCTGAACCTGTCGACTCAAACAAGCTCTGACTTCTTGAAACAATTCTTGAAACCCAGTGAGTTCTCTTCATCATTTCAGTGAAGAAAATTCACAGCACTCGCTTTAGATTTTAGTGCACAAATTGCTTTTTATTTTATATTTAAAAAGTATCTCAATACAAACATCTGGAAATTAAACACATCTGGGGTGAGAAAAACATTATTTACACTTGAAAAAAAAAAAAAAAATCAAAACAGTTCTGTCTCTGGGTTTGTGTTTATTTTTAATTACTGTGTTTCTGTCTTTTATTGGTGAGGTGGGTTTGATAATGCGACGCTGGCTGGCAGATCCAGGATCAGGTTTCCTTCTCTGGTCTGAGGCTGGAAGAGGCTTCTGTCCGCAGGCCTGGTGTTCAGACAGCTGTCTCAACACATCGCGGCAAAGTGTGTGTGGAGCGTGGTGAGAGATGACCCCCACCCCCTCCACACACACACACACACACACTCTCTCTCTCTCACTCCCTCTCTTCAGCAGCTGCTTGTGTGAAGGCCGGACCAGCCGGCACCAATGGGCATCCTGGGAATGAGCAAACGGCCCAACTGGGGGAAAAAACCCTCCAGACTGGAGCACCAAACTGGGTTAGGAAAACATTCTGATACACACACTGCGTCTGTGTGAAATCCAGGCTGAAACCAGCAGAAAGAAAGTGTATCTCTGATCTCACACAGAAACAGGTGAGGATCTTCAATAAAACACTTAAGTTCTCTCTCAAGGTCCTCAGAATCACAGCCGTCTTCCCAGTTAACAGAATCCGTCCTGCCAATGGCTTGTAAGTGTGTGTGTGGGCTAGGCTGTGGGACAGCAGCTGGACAGGGTGTGTTTGTGCAGGAGTGACATGCGGCTGAAGGTGCGGGAGCAGCTGCTGCACTGATACTTTTTCACCTCGGAGTGAGTCTGCAGGTGAGCGCGAAGATTCGAGCGGTCGGCAAACGCGCGACTGCAGTGCTGACAGGAGAATGGACGCTCACCTGATAGAAAGAGAGAGAGGGAGACCAGTTAGCATCGTTTAACACACAGAACACACAGACAGATCAAATGTGATAAATGTGTAAACTGAACATAAACCAGATCAGTTCAGTCACTCCCGTTTAGCATCTAGATCATATCTACATCCTCCGTAAATAATGTGTGGAGCTGTAATGTTCTAATTCAAATAAAGGAACAGTTCGCTACTGATATTAATGCTAATCATTTCCAATAATCGAATTAAAATATTAGAGATTATAGAGAATAGAGATTCTGTCTTTATTACAGTCTGGCAGAAGCTGCCAGTCATTTCCATAAAACTGATCTGAGCCTTTTCTCTGATTCATTCAACATCCCCTTAGTGTGTGTATGTGTGACTTTCCACAGGTGGTGTAAGTGCAGGAACGTGTGTGTCAGACGATGCTAATAACAGTGTTAATGACTCTTAATTGATGGCCACTGTCTTTGTCTGGACTATTTCACACCTTAATGTCAAGACCCCCCCACACACTCACACTTACACCCCCACGTGTGTGATCAGTGCATGGAGAGTGTGTTACTGGAGTGTGTTAAACTGTCTACCTTCGACTATTCCTCCCCAGAATGATGTGTGTGCATGTGTTTGTGGATCGTGTGTGGAGCCGCTCACCGGTGTGTGTGCGGATGTGTCCTCTGAGCAGCCAGGGCCTGGAGAAGGCCTTTCCGCAGGTGCCGCAGACGCAGGGCAGTGTGTGTGAGCGGATGTGCATCTTTAGCGCCCCTAGGCTGCTGTACTCTTTGGGGCAGTGTTTGCAGCGGAAGGCCGTTCGAGAGGCAGAGTGTTCGACTGCGTTTGCTCCTGCGCTGCAGCCACTCAGCTGATGACGAGACAGAGCCGCTGCACCGCCGCAGCTCTTCCCACACTGAGCGCAGTGGAAGAGGTCAGCAGGGTCAGGGCTCGGTGGGTCAGAGGTCCGGCCCTCGTCCTCCTCTCCAGAGCTGGACGGAGAGCTGAGGTCCAGCGGTCCGGGGACGGGAGACGGGGGTGTGGAGGGGGGCGTGGGCGTAAAGGAAACTGGCAAAGAACTGCTGGTCCAAACAAGAGCCGAAGAGAAAGTGGAGACATCGACTCTGGTGGGGATTTCAGTCAAAGGATAACAGACAGAGAGAGATCCTGGAAGACAGGGAGAGAGAAGATGAGTCATTCATAATTGATAAAAACAGGTTTAATATATGAATTTTAGCAACAATGTCATACAATAACTGTAATGAAATGAAAGTAAACAAAAGACTATGACTGCTCTTCTCACAGATGTTTGACCATGTCAGGGCCAGAAAAAAACAGCCTAAGCTGAACGCCAAAATTGAAAGATTCAATTTCGTCCTTTACAACATAATTTACATCCAAGAGAGAGAGAGAGAGAGAGAGTCAGGTGGTTGTTCACTGAGGTTTAATCCACTTAAATTGTTAAGTTGTTGTGATGCTCGAGTGTCAGATTACAGTCAGATGCTTGATTTGCCACAAAGAATGAAAGAAAGAAAAAAAGAAAAGCCAGCCAGAACCACAGTATTTGATTATTATATATACCCACAAGGCTATGGGGGACTTGGATGATCCCTGCAGCATAAAGTTCCAACAGAACTCACATATTTTGACTTAAAAATGGAAAACTGGACTAACTAAAGAACATTTGATTAGCTCTTCTGAGTGTGTGTGTGTGTGTGTGTGTGTGTGTGTGTTAATAGGACTTTTTTCCACCACTTAGATGCCAGTCTGCGGCTCTAGAGTCTAACTGGATTCATGAGGACATGATTTCTGTAGATTAGTAGAAAACAAGGTTCGGCTGGAGAAAATCTCCCCTCAAGAATTCAGAACAGAGACAATGACTAATGACTAATAAATAATTAATAAAGACATAAAGGTGAAGAAACAGTTACTTGCTGATCTGGTTGTGGAATGCAAATATTTTTTATTTATGTAAATCATCTGGATTTTGGTGAACTGACATTTTTATGGAAGCTGAAGGAGACTTCAGAGAAGATTATAAAATGAGCAACTGAACACACACAGTCACTCTCTCTCTCTCACACACACCCTGTTAGAAAAACACGACTGAGCATGTAGAAGTTTGAGTCTGACTCACCATTCTGACTTTCCAGTTCGCTGTAGTTCGGCTTCTTGTTGGTGAAGTATTTCTTCACCAGGAATGAACGAGGCATTTTGGACAAACTTGGTCCTGCAGTTCTCCTGTGGTTCTCCTGAACAGTGCTGTCTGATCAGACTACTGAATCTCAGGAGCAGTTAGAGCCTTCAGGACCTTGTGGGAGTTGAAGATGGACCAAAAAAGTCCAGAAGATCTTTAGGAGGTTCCTGAATCCAAAGCTGCTGGAAGGACTGACTGAAGTACAACCATTGATCTCTACATATAGCAGGATGGGTGGGTGGTGATGGTGTGGGAGGGGTTTTGGGGTGGAAAAGGGGCAGGTGGGAGGTTTTTTGGGGTGGGAGGGGTTTGGGGTGGAGAGTATTGCCCCCACCCAACCCTTGTGCCCACCCTGCAGGTGCCCTGGGGAAACTCTGTGAGTGGCTTATTGATCCCTTATGAGCCCAAATCTCATTAATAGTTGATAATTAGCCCATTTAAAGCACATTCCAACAGAGATTATGCTAATCACCATTATTACGAGTGATGAGACCCAGACTATGACCTTCCTTGGCCAAAAAGGAGCTGAATCTTCTTGAACACATTTTTTATTCCACCTTAAAAAGTGTTGCTATCTACAGGCATCAGAGTTTAACTGATACACCATGTAAGGTGGAACAGAAAATCTTAACAAGATGGTAATCAGTATGAGAACTTCTTATTTGTCCCGAATAATGAAATAGGAGTATTAATAAGCCACTTTTGGAGGAGGAACTCTGTAAATCCACTAAATTACAAACACATATATTGCAAAGTCCTTATTAACATGCTTTCCTTCCCAGTTAGAGTCTTGAATAATTTTGAAATGACCGCACTGGAAGATTATGAGTAAAATTGTGCTTTTCAGCTGAGCTCGAAGCCCCCCCTGCTGGACAGGCCTTTAGAAAAAACTTGATCGTAGCAAAGGGGGTCAAATATCTGGCAGCAAATGTGTCAGCAGCTTATCTGCTTTAATACAGACCTGAGTGGGAGGAATCAGGACCACCTGCTCTTTATTCATCAGAAGAAATAAACACAGACCGAAGCGTCTATAAAGACTGTAAAAGTGATACTAAAGATCAAGAAGAGCTGATGATGTTCTGATTAGTAAATGATTGTTCGTGTTTGGGCTTCAGGCTACAGTTTGAATATCTCAGGCCGACATGAGACCTGCGGCTGTTTTTAACACAAAGCACAAAGCAGTTCTGTCTTTGGAGTGAGTTTTACTGGCGTGTGGAGGGCCTGCTGACCGGCTCCCTGTGGGTTTTCCTCTCCGTCCCAAACAAAGACCTCATGCTGTCGGCCTGCGTGTCCTGCAGCGAGACTCTGCTGGATCCTGAAACACAGAAGTGCTGTTCTCCTCAGTGCCACACTGAAGTGGTCATTCTGCTCAGGGTTCACTCAGACAAACACAGTTTCTGGACTTTCAGCCCCATTTGATCAATCAGTTAAAAATCCATTCAGACGTGGAGTTTCCAGAGGGGAAAGTTGATCCATAAATCTTTGTGTTTTATCTGCTTCTCTGCTCTTTTTTTACTCCATTTATATTTCTTTTTTTAAGCTAGATTTAACATTAAAAAATGATATATTCTGTGTCGATCCTGTTTCTCCTAGACATAACTGAGCTTAGTTTACCTCACAGTTGACCAGGTTCATATAAACAAACACATCCAAACACCATGGACTGATATGTGAAAGTTTCTTTTGTGTGCAAAATCTCTTTTTGTGTGCAATATTTCTGGTGCAATGTGCAATTTGTTTGCATATTACTGTTTTTGTCAATGCCGGCTGCTACCAAACAACTGAGACCACTCCACTGATGTATACCTGTGTATATGTCCACGGTGTTTATTCATATATATATATTTATGTATATATATGTGTATATATATATATCTTGTATTGTATTATTTGTATAGTGTACTTTATATATTATACTGTTTTGTAAAGCTTTTATTGTATTGTTTATACTGGCCTTACTTTTGTATTGTCCACCTGGTGCTGTAACAATGAAAATTTAGCACTTGTGGGACTAGAAAAGATTATTCTTATCTTATCTTTAACATCAGAATGAGATTTAAAGCTTTTTCACCTGCTGAGAAAGAGCCTTCATCTAATCTCAGCCTGATTTTAAAATGTTCTTTTTTGGCTCTCGCTGCTCTGATCTTTATTTGTCTCAGATGATCAGATCTTCAGATAAACCAAAAGAAAACTTGATTGTGTTATAAATGAGCCTGTACAGCATCTGAAATTTGTCTTGGTGATCACGACTACCAAAGTCAGACCGTTATGAGATCCATAAAGTTGTTAAAGAGAAGAAAACTGAGAAGCCGATGAAAACAGCAGAAGAACTTTTTCTCCTTATTTCTCCTAAAGGGGGATTTAGGAGAAACAAGTCTGACTTCAATAATCTTCAAATAAGAAGATAATTTGTTTCTGATCAGACAAAGAAACGACTGTTATGAGCAGTAAAATGGTCCTCTGGGTTCGTTCCTGCTGGGCCAGTAAAAAACAAGAGAGTTAGTTGGTGAGTGGGCCAGAAACAGCTCAGAGTGGAGGATCTGGAAATGGCTGGAATTACATGACTAGAGATTAAAATCTCAAATAATATAAATACAGTATTAAATGGTGAGTTGTAAAGTTTTACAGCTTTAATATCACATCAGCCCCACAGGGGGGCGCCGGCTTGGGGCTGTTCCTCGAATGTATGGGTACTTTTGTGCAGTGGGGTGTGAGGAATAGGTGAGGGGGTCATGCTGGGTCAGACAAGCTGTAAAAGTCATCAGAGAGAAAACAGGTTTTCTGAGGCAGATTAGCATCTCTGTGTTTAAGCTCGTTAGCATCACGGCTAAACTGCAGGAATCACTGCTGGAACAGATGATTTTACTCAGGTCTGAGTTGTCCTTTGTTCTCTAGTGCAGTGAAGGTCCTGTAGCAGGAGAACTAGAGAGTTTTTATTTCTGTTCAGAATCTGGATGGATTGTTCCTCCAGCACCATAACGTTCCGTCAGGATTATATCGATCCTCAAGGTCCAGAACAAAAACATAAACAACACAAAACTACAGAAGTCCAGACAGGACAAAATACACAGAGTGAAAAGAGAGCAAGAAAAACACAAGAGCAACAAAACACCAGGACAAAACAACATTTAATAGTACATCACAATGATAAGAACAAGAACATCAGTGTTGCAGAAAACAGTATAACACTGACACTGATGCCTGTAAAGATTTAGTGCAAAATGACTCATGAAAGTGATTTAGTATTGATGTAATAAAAATAAAAGTAAACTCAGTAAAATAGGAGCTGGTGATATTGTGATGCGATTAACATTCAGCTGTTAAAATTCAATTTACAGTTCAGTTGTATTTAGCAAATTCAGAACAGAATAATGACTTGAATGTAATAGAGAGGAATTATACAATCTTATGGCCACAGGTATTGTTTATTGTCAATCTTTTTATTTTTTCTATTGTCTTAAAACGTTTTAATATTTTTAGTTGCACCGACACAAGAATTTCCCTCGGGATGAATAAAATTATTATTGTATCTTATTTTGCCTAAGAGTGGAGTCACTAAAGTGTGCAGTTATTATCATTATACTTCTCCTTCAGACTCCCTAGTGTTTAACGAGTTTTTATTTCTAAACTTCTTCAGAAGGTCCTGGTTTTGTGCAGCACACCTGACTCCCTTCGACCTGATCAGGTGTTTGTCAGCAGAACAGGAAGTGTGTGAACATCAGATAAGGAATGTTGCACCTCTGCTGTAAAGTGACGGCTGAACTGATTCTTCCGCTGATTTTGACTTTCACAACAAACTGGGAGTGAAAGGCAGCTTCAGAGGGTCTTAGAATGAGCCTTTCAGACCCTTTCAGACACACCAGCCATCAGGCTGGAATGTACTGGTGTGAAGTGGCCCCTATTCACTCACATCACAGTCCTCCTGGAGCCCTGAGTGTTTTGGTTCAGCGTAATTCAGATGCAGATATTCCTCATCATTCCGAAGATTTGATACTTTAATCTTCTGTGTCAGGACTCATTGTTTGTTTTTGTGTTTGGGGCTTTAACTCGCTATCTTTTGTACAGTCCACTTGCTGCAGTAGCAATGCAAATTTCCACCTGTGGGACCACTAAAGTGTAGGCACTTAATTTTCAATGTAAATGTTTTTTTCTACATGAAAATGTTAACACTTTAACATGTCTTTCTTCAATGGCATATACTCTCTTGACCTATTTAGATACATTTTTTCCTGAGTTTTTTCACTTTAAAATATGAACCATTCTGTTGTGATTTGATTAGAAAATCATTGTCAATGTTCAACTGCTCACAGTTGTTCAAGAAGCTTCAGCTAAATTAAAACTGTCATCTATACCATTCAAACCAGAGAACTCTCTAGAACTCTTTTTCAGCAATTTGTTAATGATATAAAGTATTGGAATATTTTACAGACAATTTAGATGTCAAAGAGTAATAAGATCATAAGGAATATTTTTTCATTTATTTCACTGAAAGTTTTCACTGCATTTGTTCAACTTAAAGGTGGCAACAAGCGCAGCATTATTTTAATAATGTTCATAATTTCCACACAAATGAAAATATTACAGTCTGTAGGAAGAGTGATGCAGTAAAAGATATAATTTGTGTAAAAATGGCTGTGTCTGAGGTGCTGCAGCAGAGGTTCGGTAATGGCTGTTTATTTACTGTGACAGTAAATGGATACGAGTTTGAAGCTGAGTTTATGCTGTAATGCTGTAATTTGCTGATTTTTATGCCTGTCAGTCCACATTAAATAACAGCCACAGGTCTTGTTTTCTGACCAGACTGGGTGTGACCTCCTGACCCTGACACCAAGACGGCCAAAAAGCGTAAAACATTCTCCGTTAAGAACAGATGTTCTCCTTGTGCTGCTCAAGGGGAGACTAGCTGCTCCTTAACAGTGTCTCCCATGTTCTCCCCTCCCCAGGTTTAGTGTGTGATAGAGCGGCTGTGTGTTATACAGGTTTAGTGGGTGGTGTAGCTGCTCAATATTGTGGTTGCGTTTGTGGTGTAGCTGCTCTATAGTGTGTTCATGAGCTCATGGTGTAGCTGTTCCTTATTTTTCTCCCTTGCTGAATGCATTGATTATTTTGGAGCTGTGCGTGCGTGTGTTTGTTTGTTTCTGCGTGTGTATATCTGTGTGTGTTTGTACTGCTTGTGTTCTGTGATCTTCTATAGTATATGCAGGACCTTAATGGACCATGGCTCTGAGTTCATTGTGTGTTCGGTGTTCAGTGAGTAGTAGGTGTTTGGTGTGTGGTAGTTGTTCAGTGTATGGTGTGTGATAGGTGATAAGGGTGTGGTGTGTGTTTAGTGTGTGGTAGAGTGAGATAGGTGTTCAGTAAGCGGTAGATGCTCTGAGGGACTCTGTATCTCTTTAATGGTAAATGATGGGCCATAAATGCTTCTCTCTACACTGCCGGTCTGCAGACTATCAGCCCATCTGAGCTCTAACGAGGTTCTCCTGCTGTTCTGTGTAAGAGAACACACACACAGCAAAAAGAATCCAATTATTTCAATAAGAATATTGTAACATTGTTCAACGTATTTCTAGACTTTTCTGATTATTTAAGTAATATCTTACTGCATTAGTATTGAAATGACTACAGATTTCACAGCGATGCAGTCTGTAACACTAACATTGAGCTTTAAACTGCATATTATGAAGAATAAATGGGAACTTAGAGATAAGTGTGTTTGACATTGAAGTGAAGTGAAAGTGACCATTCTGTCATACATGAACACACCACAGCACACAGTGGGGCGAGCACTTCCTCTGCATTTAACCCATTCACTAAGTGAAGCAGCGGGCAGCAGTGTGTGGAGACGGTATCTTTCTCAGGGTACCTCACAGGTGCTTAGCGGTCTTGGGAATCGAACCCATGACTTCCTGATCGCAGTTCCCTAACCACTAGGCTACCAGCTGCTGTAATGAGTTTGGTTCTGAATCTTTGGTCTGTTTGGGCCTGAATATTGTCACCTTCTTTCCACACGTTAACTCAGCTGTCAATCACTCATCAATTGTTCCCTGTTTAGAATGAGCATTTGTGCCTTATGTGTGAGTGTGTGTGTTTGTGTGTGTGTGTGTTAGAGGGGGGTTTGCTCTCAGCAGGGTGAGATTAGATACTGTAGACGTGACTCTCAGACCCCTCAGGAATTTAAACTCCTCCTCTCCGGTCAGGAATTCAACTTTAATGACCTGCAGGACCTTTAATGACCTGTGAGGAAAGACATCCCACCAACCAAACCCCCAAACCCTACCTAGCATCACACTGAAACTGTACAACACACACACACACACACACACACACACACACACACACACACACACACACACACACACACACACACACA
>JBBPDB010000134.1:26574796-26590282 GCA_037974465.1 Brachypetersius altus
GTGCTGTGTGTGTGTGTGTGTGTGTGTGTGTGTGTGTGTGTGTGTGTGACAGAGGGAGGAGCTATAACATTTGATGGGTGACAGGAGGAGGAGCTATAAAGTTTGATAAGTGACAGTATGGAGCAGTTATAGAGTCTGATGGGTGAGAGGGTATGAGTTATAAAAACCCTGCAATCCCACTTCACATGTAAATGGCAAGGGTGCCAACGCGGCTCATCTCATTTCACACTAGACATCTGCTCAGGACTTGAATTGCGTGCTCAGGAGAGCGAGTTTCAGAATTGACGCATGACCCAAACCCAAAACTCAAACAGTGAGAGCTTGTGTTTTTGCAGGGCAGGAGGGAATCACATGAGAATGAGACTGTTTACAAGCAGGCCAGCATGAGAAAGTGATTGTTGACGCACCCACGAACATGAAATTGTTCATTTACCTTCACAAAGGGGCAATGTGACATTATTCAGTAAGGCAGACATTTACAGCTCTGAACAAATCTTTTAAATATTATTTAAAAACCATTAATATGACAGTGAGTGTATTTTCACATTAATGTTACTAAACATGACTCTTGCACAGTACTGTAGATCAGCAAACTGGTGTTGCAGGTGCGAACCCAAATCTTAGGTATGGTTATAGGCCAACACTGGTGTTTCAGTGTCCTCATTTTGCCCTGTTACCCATTCAGGAAACACAGCCGGGTTATCTTCATTTCCTAGGCCTCTGTGTTTCAAATGTGTCAAATGTAAGTCCACACTTCTTCTAGCTCCTCTTCTAACTTCATTAATTTCGTGCTGTAGTTCCATGAAAACAGTAAGATTTAAAGGGCACAGCCTGACTTTATGATGACATAATTTGACAAGATGAGGTGGGAATCTGTGGATGAAGAAAAAACATTTGTGTACATTTGTGGCATGTCCTCTGCCACTGCATTATTTATAGAGCTCTGCCTTTCTGCTTGACTTGGGTCAGCCACCTGGACTGCCTCCTCTTGAGACACCTCTCCCAATTGGTTTCCTTTTGCACAGTGTGATGGGCGGGGCTTAGATAGCTTTGTTGCACTCATTGACCCTTCAGCCAGCACAACAGGATAGAGTGACTGAAGCCTATCTCTGTTTTCTTCTCTTTCTAGTCAGCCCATTCTAAGCAAATCTGGCCTTCCAAATACATTTGACCTGGGGCGCACAAACTTTTGCACATATGGAAATATGCCAAAACATTTTTTTTTGTAACTCTTCAAGGGCTTAGTTCATAAGGTTCATGAGGTTGCATGGCATCTGACATAATCCTATACTAACCCCAAAACCCAAACATTTTATTTCAACAAGTTAACATAAGACTTGCAGAAGTGAAAGGGCACCAAAAGAGATCATAGCTGACACATTGGATTAAGTATTTATGTATGTTTTTACCAGTTGTTATGAAAGGCCTGTGTAGGCTTAAGTAGGTCTCATGATAGGCTTTTATATGAAAGTTTCCTTTTGCAGAGTGCACCTGTCTTGATAGGTTTATTGTTTTGCAGACCTATGTAGTTATCATGAGGTGCTACGTAGGTGCTATGAAGGGACTGTGTAGGTGTCATGAAAGGCCTATCTAGGTGTTGAGTAAGGCCAAGGTAGGTTTCCCAAAAGGTCTTTGGAGGTGTCACTAAAGGTCTATGTACGTGTTATGAAGGCGTACCTATTTGTCATGAAGAATCATGCAGTTTTTATGAATAGCCTTTGTAGGTGTTATAAAAGGTCTATGTAGGTGTCATGAAGCCCTATGTAGGTGTTATGTAAGATCTATGTAGGTGTTATGGATGTTCTATTTAGGTGTTCTGAAAGGTCTATGTAGGTGTTATGGGTGGTCTATGTACGTGTTATGAAAGTTCTATGTTGGTGTTGTGGATGGTCTTCGTAGGCCTTATGGATGGTCTATGTAGGTGTCACGAGAGTCATGCAGTCTAATTAATGCTGCCCTCCAGTAAAGTGTTACAGATCCCTTTCCCTGATTGGCTATAAATACAAGTATTATGAGAGGTGTAGAAATGGTCTCATTGATCCATTACATTCAGATTCTGTGTGTTTTCATGCTTATAATGGCAAGAAATAGTGGGATGCTTCTATGCTGTGTCACATGTCCACATATATGTAAGTACAGACTTCGAAATGGGAAGAGGTTTTAAATGTCAAATAAAAATTTGACATGCTAAAGATCACACGCTGGTACCGAGGGCACCCCTCTATGTAACCTCTGGGGAAGAAGAATGCACCGTTAAATATCAAAGTATGATCCGCTTTCATCTTCGGAATTAATAACGAGGCTCACAAGTTTGGTCACAAGTTCTCTTTACCCACAAGACAGGTTCGACCCAATGGCAGCAGAGTGGTTGCAATTGATGTACAGAGCTAAACACTGCAGAAAAGCACATTAAATGACACATTTTGCTAATTTTATAAGTCAGAATATGATCCCTACAGACATCATTTCAAGTTTAATACATGAAAAAAAAATAAAACATCAAATGGCAATGTGCCATAATGTTTATATAGGCCTCATTTCATGATTTATTTATTCCTGCTTTATATATAAGGTAAATTCAATACACAGTAAACCTGCAGAAGTGTGTCCGCATTTTCACATCATGCAAACATAATTTGACCAAGGGGACCAACATTCAGAATATGATGTGCACCGTGAAGTTGTGCAAATACACGAAACATAAAAAACAAAACATGTAAAATGTAAAACATTAAAAAATATTTAATTACATTTCAGGCAAGCACAGGGATATGCGGTATTAAAACTAGGGCTGTGTAGCAATGACCACAGATGAGCAGTAGGGCTGTGTCCCAAACAACCCCCTGCTTCCTACATACTGTTCTTAAATCCAGACTCTTGCACCCAAACAGTGTAAAACATGTCTAACAAAGAGCTGCTGAAAATTTTGCCATGTGTGCAGAATGTCAGGATGGACACACAGGGCACTATAGGGCTGTTTTATAGCTTACACAGCGCCCCCTAGAGGACGTTTCTTATTCAAGGTGGATCGAGAAAAGTGTATTTATAATTAATAGCTCTCTGACACTGTGTCCTCACTGTCATTTCTCTTTTTGGTTCCTTCCAGGCCTTTGCAGTATAAGAAAGACCATAAATTTGCACTTCAGCCTGGCGATTCCTTCAATAACAAGGGCTTGACCAGCGAAAGAGGCCAACACACAGTGCTGATCACACTCAAACTGCCACTGAAGACCAACAAAATTAGTAGCTGTAAATAGATAGATCACGTTTTCATTTGTAAGGAAAACACAAAGGCAGCTCTCACTCAGGACGCCACCTGATCCTGCACTTCAACCTCAGCTTTGGTGACCATGTTCCAGCGGCTCAGCAGCATTTTGTTCGGAGAGGTTCAGGACGTTTCCGTCGACCTGAAGGGACCTAAACCTTGCGTGGCCGAGGCAGACGAGGAGGGATGGCTTCTGGTCAACTTACCCGGTGAGTGTTCAGAGGAATCTGGGTTGTGTAGTCTTTTGTGGACACATTGCAGTTCACAACTACGCATGTTGGTTAACATTTTGAACACTAGTAAGTGCTAAAGGCCATCAAAAACCATACAATTTTGCACTAAACCCCAGTTAAGACATGTTTGAAGTCTACCCAGAGGAAGATTTCACTGCTCACAACCATCTTTTCTAAACCTCATTTAGAAGAAATAATGAGCAAAAAAAAAAATTTACTGAAGAGAAGTTCTTTTGCTGTTCTCAAAAGCGTCTCACTTTTCTTCTCTTTAACAACCTTAATGGATCTAAAACTGTCTGACTTCAAGTAGTCAAGACTTGAATTTGGTCACTAAGCAAATTACAGATGTACATTTTTAGGTCTTATGATTTATCGGAAGATATGAAATGTCAGAGCAGTGAGAAAAAAAAAGATCTTAAATTAGGATCTGGCTAAAATTAGGAAGGAAGGTTCTGAAGGAAGTGTAAGAGAAAATGATAAGAATCTCATATTGCTGTTAAACTAAGCTCAGTTATGTCTAGGAAAACAGGCTGGACAAAGTCTTATTCTGAATTTTTCCTTTCCTCTGGGTAATGATTCCTAATCGGTCTAGAGCTACCAGGCTAATGTAGCTAAAGCGAGAGCGGGCCAATTAGCATAGCACTAACCGCCTGCCTCACTGATCACACAGTTGTTAAGTAGCACTGAATTTAAGTGCAAATTAAATTTACTTTTGTAAATTTTGTATATTACACTATAAAGTGTGTATGTGAGACATCTGAGATCAAAATTATGAAGTGATCTACCCAACATATATGACACGATACCTGTATTTCATAGGTACATGATACTAATTATAGTATTCCTATGTTTTATGTCTTGTGTTGTTTTTACTTTCTCCCATTCCCTCATATTTGACTTAAATCCTCCCCCACTGGTGCATGTGTGTGTGTTCACATTATACCGGTATCCCCCACCTGCATGGCTTCCCACCCACCGCTTCCTATTAATTTGTATATATTTTGTCCCTATGTTTTATTACTCCAATACATATTCTATACAACCCCCCTCGCTGTATGCCCAGGTAATGGTGACTGCACCATGTTGGGCGAGGATGGGGCGGAGGCACCACCAACGGCACAGTCGCTGCCCAACAGTGAGTGTCAGAGGGCGGAGTGTAAACATGGTGCAACCACACCCCTTCGGACATGTGACCCTGCACTTTCTCCCCGCAAAAGCCGCAGGACTAGATTGGCCAAGGCTAATGCGTCATGCCCCGCCTCCCTGAGCAACCTCAGCTCCCCACTTTGCCCCGTCCCACTTCTCCCTGTTGGGTCTGTAGGAGTGAATGCTTTGTCCAGCCCCGCCCACTGCCCGCTGGGCTCCGCCCCTGTGTCGCCAAGTTCCCGTAGCGACTGTAGCAGTGGAGGCAGCAGGCTGGAGCGGGGCAGCATGGACGAGAGCTGGTTTGTCACCCCTCCCCCCTGTTTCACTGCAGAGGGAGCCACCGCGGAGACCAGCCCGATGGAGGACCTGCTCATCGAGCACCCCAGTATGTCCGTCTATGTCTCCCCTAGCAACCTGTCTATGGTGGAGCAGAGTGCAGCCAGCCTGGCCAGCAGCGTGAGGTAAGCCTCAAGGTCATGTCAGTGCTGAATGAAATCATTGAGGTATTTACACTAGGATTACAACAAATTAGTGACTTATGATTTGGGTATTTTATGTAAAATCACTTTATAATGCTGTATAATGGTCATATGTCCCAATCAGTCTTTCTGACAGATTGTAATACCCAACAGGAAACACTAGGGGCATATACTGTATGTGACAAGAATTTGTATACTTTTGATAAGACAAAGGCCTTTTCTCCACTGGACCTATTCATACGGTAAACTGGAACAGGGCCAGTCACAAAGCACCATTGCTGATTAAAATGTTGATCTGTCGAAAGAGTTATACCTTCTAAAGAGTTAAAAAGTTAAGATATAACGTTGTTGTTCGAGTCCCCACAGAAGTGTTTTTGCTCTTATTTTCACTGGACAGAGATTATTTTAAGGTTTTGATTCTATACATGATAGTAGAAATATGTTAATTGGCTTATAAAAATGCACTTTACCAGTAATTAACTTAATATTATTTATTCAGAGAGTAACCATTAGTGAAACACATGTTTTAAAAACTATATTACAATTATTGTAATATAGTATGATATAATGCGTATTTAACTAATTTGCCTAAGTGTTTAGGAATAATCAAGGATTTCCTGTTTCATTGGGGTATAAAAACGCAGTGACAGCAAAAGCACCTGGAGCCTTCAAGGTTCCCATTATTTAATTACAACTGTAAACCTGTGGGTAGGGCTCAATAAGATCGAACCTGTTTAAAGGGCTAAGATCTGGTTAGGGTTAGGTATCGTTTGAATTTAATAAATTCCTATTCTGTTTTTTATAATCGATTCTGGTTGTTATCGATTCCATAAAGGTGTAAGCTGGAAGAAAACTGTTTATAAGTGCTGTCCTGTTTACAATTACATGGGTGCCAAAATTATGATATGATATATTACAATATATGATTTATTGTTACTCACATGGAATTTTCTTGGTAAAGGGTACATTTGATACCCATCACCTTTTCATTATACTTATAGTTAATAGGGCAGCAATAGTTCTAGGGGTTCAAGGGGCTCTCCATGTCTGCAGATGGATGACAAATCTCCTCCCCTC
Organism: Brachypetersius altus; assembly: GCA_037974465.1. NCBI lineage: Eukaryota > Metazoa > Chordata > Actinopteri > Characiformes > Alestidae > Brachypetersius > Brachypetersius altus. Next base: position 26,580,997 of record JBBPDB010000134.1, read on the forward strand.
TCTCTTTTAGCAGGATGTCTGAGTCAGTGCCGCCCCCTGTGGTCAGGAGCAGTTTGCCGCCTAGGGTGGCCCGAGGAGCGGCCTGTCAGGCAGTCCCCCTGGCCAAGGTGACGCAGGTGTCCCGTGTACAACGGGCCAAAGCTCGCGTGGAGCGCCGACACATGAGCCGCAACCGTATGCAGCGCCAGAACCGCGTCCGCGAGCAAATCCCGCGCCATGCCGCTAACAGCCGCAAACCCTTCCTGCACCAGCCGTGCCAGCGCAGCATCTGCCACTGACCTGCCCTGTGGGCACAACTTCGCACTGAGGGCATTATTACACATACCATCTAGGGGAGGGGTGTCCAGTTTTGATTTCCCTGCTTTTAAGCCCTGTTGGAGCTGGGATAGTTTTGCCTGGGGAGGTACTTTGAGTTACTAGCAATGAGACAAAATTTTAATCCACATGACAGTAATAATAGTGAATGGCCTCTTGTAATTGGCTAAGCCTTGTTCTAATCCACCTGATATTAATAGCAAAACTTGTAATTGTTTTGTTATTCAGTGTTGCCCATGCTATAATGCTGATTTCAATGTGGAAATTTGAAGAAGATTATATACAAATCCCACACCCTCCTCATGTAAAACCAGTCAAACTCCAGTGGGGCTTAACACATCCACTAAACCTGATAACCTGAGTCAGGAGTGTTTGAGCAGGAAGGTCATCAAACAGTGCTCAAATAAGGCCTTGTTAGACACCCCTGACCTAGATATCTGCAATCACCAACCATGTCTCTTTCCTTCATCACAGCCCTCCGTTTTTCAAATATTTTCATGTTTTTTTGTGTTGTCACAGGTAGATTTAGCATAGCCCACAATGTTAACCTACACTGTTTAGTCCAGTTTTCCCTGCAGCTGTAATGTAACTGCTAAAATTAATCCATCAAGATTGTTTTCGTCGCTGAGTCTCTCTCCTATCGTGCCGTACTCATGTAATTAGAAATAACGTTTTGTTCTGTCTGATTAGGCTCCCTGTTAAACAGTAGCGTCTGTTCCTCATATCTTCAAATTACACACACTCAAGGTCGCTAACTTGGCTTGATCTTAAAGTAGTTAGAATAGTAAATATAAAAAAATGGGCGTCCACATGTAGCAAAAGGCCGTCCAATGGGCTATCCAACAAGCTGTCCAACAGGCCGTGCAACAGACCTTCCAAAGCACCGTCCAGTGGGGCGTCCAATAGGCTCTCCAATGAGTCCTCCAGCGGGCATCCAATGGGGCTTCCAATGGGCTGTCCAAAAAGCAGCCAGTGGACTGCCCAATGGGGTTTCCAATAGGCTGTCCAATGGGCCGTCCAGGTTAAAACAGGGTCAGTACAAGATTGGACATTGAAATGTCAAATACAAAATGGGTCTGAGGCCATATTCTCATGTCCTATATTTACTTTCATATTTTGTGTTGGACAAGGGCACAGAGTCCATTTTTCTCTTTTCTTTTTTTTGTTACATTTTGGTATTAAAAAAAAGGATAGAGCATACCGTGGAAAAGTGTTGCCGTGCATGCGGAGCTTCCAGCATGGAGAAAGAGGTGCACGGAAGAAAAAGTAATGCATTCATATCTGATTGTTTACATCAGTTCTACACAAATGAAATATATTACATACGCAGTCTTTCCTTTCACTTACATTGCAATGAATGTGTGTTCATATAACCTGTTTTTATTAGTAGAGCAAAAATGCATTACATTTTTTCAGTGCATGCCTTTACAGCACAGAGAGTGGAAAAGTAAGTAGAGGAAGGTGAGAGCAAGAATAAAACAGACTAAAGAGGCATATTGGAGAGAATAGGGGTTGATGGGGAATCAGAGAGGATTTCATTTAGTAAGTATTGTAGCCCATTAAGCGGCCTAAGTAGGCCCACTTACACATGCTTAAGGTGCCAGATAAAGGGGAAAATCCGACCCAAGGCTGAAAATTTATAAGTGGTTGGATCTTTTAGCGCTTAATGTGTTTGATTAGCTCGATTGAGGTTGGAGTTTTCTCTTAAAACAGAAATTGAAGGTTCCTGCTGAGCAGAATATCAGTATTTAATGGAATACTCCAGCATTTTCATCTTGTATCTGCATTGTACACTCAGTTATTATGGATAATAGTTTTGATACATCTTCCCGAAGTGTTTGCCCATTGGTTTTCCCAAAAAATGGACAAACACATGAAATTATTGTCCATAAATGTAGACCATACACTATAGCTGGAGTATCCCCTTAAGTTTATGGCATAATATATCAATCATAATATATGAATGTAGAGGTAAATATGCCACAATCATTACATATTACAGAGGCAGGCACAGGCCGCTGTGGGTTACAGGGTGTGTTGGAATGAAGAAGGTGCAGAGCGGTATAGAAGGTGACTCTTTATTTTGTTTTGTATACTGGCAGCCAAAGAGAATTGCACTGTTTTTCATTTACACACTGATGTTCATTGGCCTTTTTTTTAAAAAAAAAAACCTATCTGAAGAACACCGGGACTGCTGCATTATGTGTTTCCATGGTTATACTACACCTGCTCCCATGGTAACACCTAAACAGCCACCCACTGCTCTTTTAAGGAACCAGTGAAGAAGCAAGTCCAGAAAGTTTGCGCAAATTACTTTCAAGTAATTCAAGGCCAGTTTTCCCAACCCAGATTGATCCAACACCTATAGATGAAAACAGTATTGATGAACATTGCCGTTTAGTCCTAGACTTGATCCACATACAGGAGACTGGCCTTATCTTTCCAATTTTTATGTTTTTAATTCTGTGGTAATATAAAAGAAAACAATTTTTTTTGGCTACCAGTATGCTTTGGCTCATGCATTTTTCTTTTAGATTCAACAAAAGGCCTCAGACCTTAGAAATATCCACCCCAGTCTTGTGTTAGACCCTCTTTCGTCCTACCATTGGAAGGTCCAGCTTGATTAGCACCAAAAGCTACATAGAAAAATCACTGTGATTACGGGCAAACAAAAGGAAAGGGTGATATACAGATAAGGAAAGTCACCCAGTTTCCAGGTTTCAGTTTCCGTTTCACACTTAAAACACCATAACGGGAGGGTGCTGATGCTAGCCTACAGTGTTAATGAAAGGGTTCTCGCTAGCTAGGTGGGCGTATAGGGGAAAATACTTCTGCACACACACTCTCGCACATACGCTGTTCCGTCACATCACTCAGTGTTATGTTCCTGCCATTTCCAGATGTTACCCTCCTATGTTCAGCGCTCTAGCTCGTGTGTAGTGTCAATGCTAATAGATTTACTATGGTGCTGATAGTATATGAACATATACTACTATTCGTACATCATTGAGACTTGGATGTAAATTTTTGCACTGTCTTACGTTTAATGGTGAGTTGAGGTTTTTAGCTGTGTGCAATTTTCTTTTTTTGTTTTTTCAACAAAACAGCAAGAGGCGGCGAATGCGAGGGTGATGTGGCTAATGTGCATGAGCCAGGAAAGGAATGAATTGTTTTAAATGATTTACATATGTGTGTGTGTGTGAGAGTGATATATAGATATATATACACACACGCAGCTCCTTACAGTGTTTGAATGACGTGCGTGTGTGTGTGTGTGTGTGTCAACTGAATTACTTTAGTGCTAAACGATGTCATCACTTTTCACCTTTCAATTTTGGCACCCCCTACTGAGTGCTAGTGTGAAGTGAACCCTTTTTCACAATGTTTTGGCCCATCACACATATGTTTAACCTTTTCTTTTTGCAAAAGACAGTAAGTACCTTTTTATTTCTGGTGACTTTTGACTGGCAACACCTTCACAGATGTCAATGTAATATAAAAAAATATTTTAACAAAAAACCTAATATATATATACTTAAATATGTATCTTTTTCTTTTTATCTTCTTCTTTTAAAATGACTGGCTGTAACCTCACCTTTGCTCTAAACGGATGAATGTCAGGCATGGATCTCTTGGGATGTGTCCCATTATCATCAAAGGGAGCATTCCGTTTTTCCCCGTTTCTCTCTCACATGGTGCTTCTTGCCTGTTGGCTCAGCCTCAGGTGTGTGTGGAGGGAAAACGGTGTATCCTGTCCCATGATGTTACTGTTAATTTGACTTAAAGGAATAGCTCAATCAAACATGCTAATATGGCTAACAGTGAATGGAAGCTAACATTGAAAAGCTAATAGCATGAAATCACGCTGGCTGATCAACCCACCCACAAAAACATCCTTTCGTAGCAACAGTTGTTTAGAACTTTAGCAAAAATGCCTTTCAGCATAGTGAGAAATGTGTCTAAAATAGCCACATTTAAAATGTGTGATTAACTTTAGTGTGTTTTACTTTTAGTGACCTATGTTAGATGTTAGGATAGCTTGCAGTTGACCTGTACTAGCATTAGCATAGTCATACCACTGAGGCCTAGGGTGTCTTTTAAATAGAGAGGTGGCCGTAGAAAAGCATTGTTTTTAGGATAAATCACATTAAAATTAAAATACATGCTGTCATATACAGGCCAAACCAACAAGTGGTGCTATAACAGTGACTGCGATAAGTTATTATGGATGACAGTATTCTAACAAAACTGGTGGTGCAGCCTATGACTGAGTCCCAATAGAATAAATGTCCTTTCCTGTCTGTCTCCACTCATAATGATTGATCTGGTTCTTTAGTAGATCCACTTGCTGGTTCGACCTACTGATATATCAGTAAATCAGGAGGTTGTGGTCTACACATCTAGAAAAGTCAATGAAACTATTTTGGAGAGAGCACTTTATTCTACTATTGGGTTGCAGCCCAAGTTGTAGGGGTGTTGGATGTAGCAATTAACTTATTCTAATGTCTCTTATGGTGCCCCCTACTGAGAGCTAGTGCAAATGAGATATCATAAATAAATAATTTTATCTGGAAATGATTGAAGTTTGACTTGTTTCTCCTAAACCCCCTTTAGGAGAACTAAGGAGCAAAAGAAAAACATCAACTTGAGACATCTCATCAGTTTTCTTGTTTTTAACAGCCTTATGGATCTACTTTGGTAGTCGAGACTTGAATTTAATCTCTAAGGCTAAAACAATCTGATGTACAGGCTCATTTATAAGTTTTCTTTTCAATCTGAAGATCTGAATATCTGAGACAAATAAAGATCGGAGCAGTGAGATCTCAAATTGGGATCAGGCTGAGATTGGAGGAAGGTCTTTCTTAGGAGCAGAGTTTAGAAAATGCTCTGAATCTCATATTGATGTTAAACTGAGCTCAGTTAGGTCTAGGAGATACAGGCAGGACAAAGTTTCCTTTCCTCTGGGTAAACTTGTAAAAGGTGCTATTAGCAGGTTAAAAGCAGCCATGTTTAGGCTATGTACACAGTTTCCACATGTAAAAAGATGAGACTGAGATTACAGACTGAAACTCTGCCTTCCCGTCTCCATGGCAACGCTAACATTTTTGGAGTTTTCCAATTTTGAGTGACCCACAATGCTCAAAAAGGGTGAAACATGTGGAAAAACCTGCATTAAAAATGCCTAAGTTTACATGGACAAGGCCTTTGTTTTAATTAGCAACAATAGCCTAGCTTGATAACGTAGCATTTCTGTTTTGCAAAAGTTCTAGCAGTTCCAGCTACGAAAGAGTGCATTTGTGATTGAAGAAATACTGTTTGTTTGTTTTGTTCATGGTTAGCATTCACATTTTTAGCCTTAGCATTTTTTGACTGAATGATTTCTTTTATACAGCCTCTTAGAGATCCATCGCTGTTCTCTTTTGCTATTTTCGCTCTTTTTTTTTCCCTTTCTTGCCATTATGTCCCCCACTAATGTTGTTGTTTTGGGATTTTATCTTTTTTTTTTCTCTGTGTGTAAATGACTAATGAACTGTGTGGGTCTGGAGAGGAGCGCGTGGGGTTAACTGAGTGTGTAGCTGGTGTGATGTGTGAACGTAGACGAGGGAGGGTAATTTAAGACATATAATGACACGTACTGATAAAAGAAAACTATAAATATAAATATATATAAATATATGTGCTTGTATTTTTATCTCCTATTACTAGACCAGTGGTTCACTTTACGATACTGACGAAAATAAAAGGGGGTGGACCATCAAACGAGGGGGAGACCAGCCGTCCCGTTCCTCTGTTTGTTTTTGTTTTTGGGGTTTTTTTGTTTTTGTTTTTTTTTTTTTGCCCTGAAACTTATGGCAGCTTTTGAAAACATAGGGGTTTACCTTTATAGGGGGAATCCTCTCTGAGAGTACACCCCCTTCCACAAAAAAAACAAAAAAGAGAAAAAAGGAACCAAAAAAGTTACAACTAGAATATATTCAACAATTTGAATGGTGTATTTATGGTGATTGTGCCTTTCACTATTCTGCATGGTTTTTGTGATTTGCTGACGTTTTCGATCCCCTCTGTGTGGGCAGTGTTCAGAAGCAGTAGTAGAGACCTATGCAAAAATACCAGGATGGGGTTCCAGCATCCATTCAGAAATGCAGGTACCATACAAAAAAATACAATAAAAGAAGAAAAAAAACCTCTCAGGATGAAAAATGAGTCTTGTCTCTCTTTTTGATCGCTTCAAGCTGATTATTTGTTGTCTGAGCGAGCGAGCGAGTGTGTGTGTGTGTTTGTGTGTGTGTGTGTCAAAATGAGAATGTCTCTTCATCGAATGATTTGTTCTTTTGAGCAAGTGATTAAGTGCATCATGTGTTATCTCAGTCTGATCTGATGCGATTCTGCTATTGAGGTTCAGAGAGGTTCCTTTAAAAATGGAAAATTTGTTTAATTTATATATTTATTTATAAAATGAATATAAACTAAATATTTAATCTGACCACAAAAGTTTATAAATAAATATTTGTTATTATTATTATTATTATTATTATTGGTTGTTGTTATTATTAATATTTTTTTTGGTAATATTTATTATTATTTAGTAATATTTGTGAAGTTCTCTTTTTCACAAGTATGTTTCTGTAACCTAAACTGTATCTAGTTAAATATTGTTTTATTGCATAGAATTTAGTACATTCTTCCCCCTGACAAAAATGAATGAAATGATTTATGTAACAATACACTGAATAAGTAACAAATGAAGCATAGCATGTAAAAAAATAGAACTGTATGAGACAAAGCCTCTAAAAAAACAATGAATTGCAACAAACCCGAAATATGAGTAGACTTGCCTCACCCTGAAACCTGTAGAAAACCTGTTCTGCAGCTTTTATTCAGGCCTCAAAATACCTTCAGTGCTCTGTGGTTCTGTCCCAAATCAACCCCTCCTTCACTACACAGGGAATTACTCTCTGAACAGCAGAGAGTGAAAAAATTAGGCCACAAAGATTTATTTACATGTTGTTGCTCTAAAGTGACTGCACATAACTTCACTCTGATAGTGCAGCAGGAAATGGCAAAACCCCTAACAGCTAACAAACAGAATTTGAGTACTTTTCTGGTTTTGCATTTGAGACTCCACATCTGTTCATAAAATGATTGTTTGATTATGGTTCTTTTGAGAAAGTGTGTGTGTGTGTGTGTGTGTGTGTGTGTGTGTGTGTGTGTGTGTGTGTGTGTGTGTGTGTGTGTGATATTTGTATTTACTGTGCCTAAAATCAAACATTTCCACATTCTGAGGGCTATCACTTGCAAGAAATCATTGTTTTTATAATGTGTCATTTAGAAAATAATTCTAACAGCTTCAAAATACACACAATAAGCAACAGTTTTCTGATTCTTATATATGCATACATATACACACAGGGACTTTAATAACATTGCTCTCAAATTCATCAGCTGCAACATGGAGTTGGTCCCCCACATTCTGTAGACCATTTATGAGGTCTGGCACTGATGTTGAATGAGAAGGTCTCACTCACAATCTACATTCCAGTTCATATGAAAGGTTTTGGATGGGGCTGAGGTCAGGGCTCTATGCAGGCCAGACAAGTTCTTCCACACTGAACTTATCCAACCATGTCCTTGGTTTGTGCACTGGAGAACAGTCATGCTGGAATAGAAAAGGTTCTTGCCCAAACGTGTCCACAAAGTTGGAAGCATGGCGTTGTCCAAAATGTCTTGGGATGCTGAAGCATTAAGATTGCCCCTCACTGGAAGTACAGGACCTGGGCCAAACCCTGAAAACAGGTGTGTCCCAATACTTTTGTCCATACAGTGTAGCTCAACAGAAACCCCATTGAAAAGTCTGCATTAGATTAGCGCACTAGTTAGAGAGCGAGGCTGGATTTGGGACGCGACCCTGTGGCTGGCGCACCTGCGTCTTTAAAGGGACACGCGCGGAGATGATGTCAGTTGATCTGTTCAGGATTTGATCTGTTCAGGATTTCTCTGATTTCCCCACACGAGCGATCTGTTGGACCCCCGAACGCGCAGTTTTGCGTGTGAGGACATTGGTGGGCATCTTTCTGCGCGTGTGGATGCGCGAGAATCAGGCTTGGGTGTGGTGTGGTGTGTTGTGTTGTGTGTGCTCAGCTTCTTAAGGGTTGCGTTTTTTTCGAAGGGAGGCTGATGCGGGCTGATATTTATTTTTGCTGTTGATTAAACTGTCTTGTTCTATAGCTCGCACCCTGCACGTGGGCTGTGGGTCGCACTGTTTTGATTAATGGGGTTCTACTATCGTTTACAGTCACTGGATTAAATCTCCCACATGCAGAGGCCTGTTCTATAGATTCTCTTCTGCTCTAGATATCCACAAGTAGGGACACTCTTTGCACTGGTTCCAGTCTGACCATGTTTGCTCCGGATGCTGCAGCAGGAGCTGGAGCTGGGTACTCCACCATGGTGGACAAGGATGCCAGTCAGGAGACCACCCTGGGCAGTGCCTACTCGCCTGTGGACTACATGAGCATCACCAGCTTTCCCCGCTTGCCAGAGGACGACACCATCTCTGGAGAAAACACCCTCAAGTCCCGCAGGGACGAGGACAACTTCCTGAGTGAGCAGGACACAGGTAGGGACCGGTCCCAATTCTCACTGCAGGTCTTGAAACATCAGCTATGTGGGAATCTACAAAGGCATAAAGTTGGGCTGCGCGGTATGGCCCGAATATTGGTTTTGTGATTTTTACCACTACACTGCCAGTCAAGTTTTTTGCACAACACAGGTTCTGGGCCAGCTGGTGGCCTGGTGGTTAAGGAGTTGCCCCTATCATCATCAGAGGGTTGTGGGTTTGAATTCCAGGACTGCCAGTGGCCACTGAAGTACCCTTGAGCAAGGGTTCACTCAATTAATTCCTCAATTCTTGCTGCTGTGCTAAGGAATGTTTACAGTCTCTCACTACCTCATCACCATATTATTCTGTTAT
>JBBPDB010000134.1:26590382-26601020 GCA_037974465.1 Brachypetersius altus
TGTGTGTGTGTGTTTGTGTGTGTGTGTGTGTGTGTGTGTGTGTGTGTGTGTGTGTGTGTGTGTGTGTGTGTGTGTGTTGTTCTGTGGTTCGTTTTTGAACACTTGTGGTTGAACAAATGTTTTGTTGTTGTAAAGATTTACTATGAAATACTAAAAAAAAAAAAATGTTTCATAGGTGAAGGACCCATTAATGTTGCAGTTGGACCAAACAGAGGTCAAGAAGTCAGGGTGAATGGGCCCATTGGGGCTCCTGGCCAGATGAGAATGGATGTTGGCTTCCCAATGCAACAAGGCCCTGGTAATCAGTTTTAAAAGGCAGTTCTTTTGCCTTTAAGTTCTTCCTTCTTTGTTCATTTACATATTCCTTCAATAAAATAAATGCATCGTTCTGGCTTTACTCTATCACTTCCGCGCTTAATCGATGGAAAGAGGCATAGATTTTGTGTCACAGATTGGGACTTAAATTTAAAAGTTTTCCATTGACAAAGAAAGTTGCCTGAGCTCATTACAGAATAATGTACAATGTTTTGCTAAAATATTTGTAAAAAAATTTTTGGGTTTTGAATCTTCCTGTAGGTGGAATGCGGATGAACAACCCCTCAATGGTGCCATCTGGACCTGGCATGCCTGCACAGGGTATGTTGCCAGGCAGTAGTGTACAGATGCATCCAAGAGTTCCAAGGCCACCCACACAGACAGGTATGAAATTAAATTGCAGTTTCATGTCTAATCATAAGTATGTTGGACGAATGTTTTCAGTTGTTTTTGTTTTTTTTGTTTTTTTTTAGACTCTATGGATCCCATGCTGTCAGGATTAGCTTTGCAACAGCAACAACAGCTTCAACATTCACAGGCACCACATGGCCCACCCAACTCAATGGGCCCACAAGGTCATCATATGCAGGGCATGCAAGCTAACCGGCAGCTCAATCCAGCAGCCTTGCAGCAACTTCAGCAGCAACAACAACAGCAGCACCAACAACAACAGGTTCAACTAGCACAATTAGGTGGTGCTAGAGGCCCCTTCAACCCTTCTAACCAAATGCCTGTTCCTGCTGGCTGGAACCAGTTGTCCTCTAGCGTTCTTCAACCACCGCCCTCTCAAGGCTCAATGGCTCCAGCTTGGAGAAAAGGCCCTCCTCCACAAGCTCAAATGGGACAGCGTCCTCCCTCCTTGGCATCCGTGCAAACGCCAAACCATCCACCACCTCCATATCCTTTTGGCAGCCAGCAAGCTGGGCAGGTTTTCAATGCCATGACACAGCAACAATTACAGCAACAGCCAGCAGGCCCCAACCAATTTGCTGCTCCTCAACCAAAAGGTCCACAGGGAGTGCCAGGAGTTGTTGGACCAAGGGCCCCTCCTCCTCTGCCCCCTGTGTCTGCTGCACAGGGCAGCCTAGCAGCCAAGTCCCCTGGATCGTCATCTTCACCATTCCAACAAGGCTCACCTGGAACACCCCCTATGATGGGACAGGGCCAGGGTCAGCTAGGTCCACGTCCCAATACTCAACCAGGATTCCCTCAGGGAGTTGGATCCCCAGGCAGGGCTGTGCTGGCCCAGCAGGGTAACGTCCAACCAGGATTTATAGGCATGCCACAGCATGGACAGGTTCCCCAAGGTGGGATTGTAGGTATGCTGTCTGGAGTTGTTTTTTTAATATTGTGTACTATTGCCTCTTGTTTAAGACCTATAAGTCTTGTGGTTTGTATTTAAAATAAAGCTTTGGTTTTTATTTTGAGGTATGCCAAAACGAATGCCAATGGGGTTCCCGAATGTTCCTGTGAATCAGAACTTTGCTCAAGGACAGGTTACAGCTGGTGGGGCTGTAACCCCCTCAGGCAGTGGGCCCCAACTTCCAAACAGTCAGAGCATGGTACACCCAGGTACAGTGGGATGTTTGATATACTGAGGAATTTTTCTTTTTCTTTTTCTTTGGAATGTTTGCTGCAAGATCAAGTAGACCTTTTACAATTTTTAATTGAATCTCATTCTTCTTTGTTGTAGGTGCTCAACCTTCAGTGTCCGCACCAAACCACCTGCAGCCCAATTCTCTTCAAACTGGTGTAATTAGCCATCATGGTGGAATGGCTTCCCAGCCACCAGCCACCTCAGGTGGCACTATGGGACAGTCTCAGACAAGTCTACAGACCCAGATGATGGGCATTCAGTCCCAGCTTCAAAGTCAGTCAGTGGCCTTGTCTCAAGGTCAAATTTTGCAAGGCCAGACAGGGGGTCAGACCGTCCTGTCTCGGCCCATGAATCAAGGACAGCGAGGAATGACTCCTCCTAAACAAATGATGCCTCCACAGGGTCAAGGGATGATGCAGGGCCAAGGCCAGCTTAGTGGGGGACAGGGGCATCAAGTGTTACTCTTGCAACAACAACAGCAGCAACAGCATCAACAACAGCAGCAGCAGGCATCACAGCAGCAACAGCAAAATGTTATGATGGAACAAATGGTAGCCAATCAGATGCAAGGTAACAAGCAGGCCTTTGGGCCCAAAGGTCAGCCAGGGGTCATGCAGGGACCAATGATGCGAGGTCCTTCTCCTAATTTGCCAGGCAACATGGTACAGTTTCAGTCTCAACAGCAAATGACTCCACAGCAACAGCAGCAAATGGCTCAGTTACAACAGCAGCAATTACAGCAACAGCAGTTGCAGCAGCAGCAACAACTACAACTGCAACACCAACAACCACAACAGCAGCAATTACAACAGCAGCAGCTACAACAGCAGCATCAGCAAATGGCACAGCAGCCCCAACAGATCCCATTAAATGGTAATCCAAATCAAACATTAGGCATGCATGGCCCTCAGATGCGACTTCAAGGGCATCATTTGGTACAGCAGCAGCTTCAGCAGCAGCAGCTTCAGCAGAAACAGCAGCAACAGCATCCACAGCAGCAGCAGCATGTAATGCAACAGCTACAACAACAGCAACAGCAGCAGCAGCAGCAGACTGCCCAGCAACACCCACATCAAATGGCAGATGGCAGTGGGAATGCAGGTGACATCAGTCAACAGCAGATGCTTCCAGACATGCAAATTCAGCAGCAGCAGGGCATGATGGGTGGACCTCAACACATGCAGGGGGGCAATGGCCATTTCCCTGGTCATGGTATGCCCTTTAATCCACAATTTGGTGGCCAGATGCCAATGGGTGGTCCATGTGGGCAAGCAGGTGGTTTTCCAGTGAGTAAGGATGTTACACTGACCAGCCCATTATTAGTTAACCTTCTCCAGAGTGACATTTCTGCCAGCCAATTTGGGCCAGGTGGCAAACAGGGAGCAGGTGGAACTGGTGTTAACCAAGCGAAACCAAAAAAGAAAAAACCTCCTCGTAAGAAGAAACCCAAACAAGCAGAAGGACAGCAGTCTGCTGAAGGCCTTGGGTAAGGGTACTATACTTTTATATACTTCAATAGGTGGTTAATTTAAGTCATCATCCTCAAATCAATTGTTCTCTTTTATTTCCCCCTTTCTTATAGTGGCCTAGATGCTGTTTCACAGGGAATGGAAGATGTAGAGCTGCCAGGACTAGGGAGTGATCAAGGAGCAGGCATGGATTCTTCTAACTCGAAGCTAACTGAATTCACTAATCGACCAGGTAAGATCAGTATCAAGGACATGATGATTTTCTATTTTATAATGTGAGATTCCTGAAATGTATGACTTGTATTTTGTTTGTGTTGAACTTGAACCAGTTAAGCACAGCATATGGAACTTTACCTTTTACTCATTTATTTACCTCCTTGTAGTTCCTGCCATAGTTTTGTTAAATGTATGGTATATGCCCTTTGGAGGTATTTATTAAACATTAGCAAAGGGTGCAAGTGCCATATATATATGTTTATTATTTTTTTGCCCATTTCAGGTTTTCCTGGCCAAACAGGAGATCAAAGGGTACTACAGCAAATGCCAGCTCAGTTTTTGGCTCAGCATCAACAGCAGATGCAAATGCAGCAGCAGCAACAGTTACAACAGCAACAAATGCATCAACAGCAGCAGCAGCAGCAGCAAAAACAACAAATGCAACAGCAGCAGCAAATACAACAGCAGCAGATGCATATGCAGGGAATGCAGATTCCTCCAGGTCAAGCCGGAACACCACAAAGTTCACAACAAGGACAACATCAAATTCATCCGCATCAGTTGCAGCTCCAACAACAGCCACCTCAGCATCTGCAGCAGCAGCAACAACAGCAGCAGCAGCAGCAGCAGCAGCCGCAGCAACAACCACCACCATCACAACAGCAACAGCAGCAACACATGATGATGATGCTCAAAATGCAACAGGAACAAGCAAAGAATCGACTTCCACTTCAACAAGGTGGCCACCCCCAAAGAAGTCTTGTCAATCCCAACGATCCTGCTCAGAGAATGCCTGTATCACAGCAAGGCAACATGCCAGTAATGATTAATCTCCAGGGACATGGAGGTGTTCCACCTTCTCCAGATAAACCCAGAGGGATGCAGCCTATGGTTAACTCCCAGTTGGCTGGCTCAACAAGGCGGATGCCCCATCCAGATGTTGGACAAGGTACCTCAGGAATGCTAACAGAGGAAGTACCTGGTGCTCCTAACTTGCAAGAAAGGGCATCAATTGAAATGGTACCTCAAACAGGGAATGGCACTCAACAAAGTGTTGCCAGCCAAGGTCCCAATACACATTTGTTGAAGGCTGTGCCTTCATCAATGCCTCAGCAACCAGGAGCAAGTCCTCAGCAACAACCTCAACAAGTACCACCAATAGCCAGTTCACATAATCTTCACTTCCCCAGTGCTCCTTCAACTTCACAGAGTTCTCGCCCGAAGACGCCTAACCGTGCCAGTCCTAGACCATATCACCATCCACTAACTCCAACTAACCGTCCACCCAGCACTGAACCTTCAGAGATTAATCTCTCTCCAGAGAGACTGAATGCATCAATTGCTGGCCTTTTCCCCCCTAAGATTAACATCCCTCTGCCACCTCGACAGCTTAATCAGAATCGAGGTTTTGATCAGCAGGGCCTAAACCCAACCACACTGAAAGCTATTGGACAGGCTCCACCAAGCCTAACCTCTCTTACTAACAACAATAATTCTAGTGGCAATAATAATATCCAGCCAGGTTTTATACCAGGTAATACAACAAATACAAGTGGAAAACAAGAAAGACAGCCTGGTGGGGGGCAGACAAAACGCGCTAGTCCCAGCAGTAGTCGGCGATCTAGCCCTGCCTCAAACAGGAAAGCTGCCACTCCAAGCCCAGGAAGGCAGAAGGGCGCTAAGAACTCTCTGACTTTACCACATCAGCAGCAAATGGCAGGTTCCCAGCCTGTAATGGCCAGTTCTTCAGTCCTCCCAAGTCCTACTGCATCTGTGCCATCAATAGGCACTCCAGATTCCCAACAGAATCAAAATCCTCTACAAACTCTCCCTAGTAATTCTGACACTGTGAGAGAAGGCCAGGTGCAGGCACCACACCCAGACCAGCGTCAGACAGTCCAGACACCAAGAGATCCATCTGCTCTTAGAATGGCAAGTCCACGGGTAATGTCTCAGGAGCCAAAAAGTCAAGAGTCTGGTAATGCACTTGAGCAACCATCCGAGGAAATGCATCAGCCTCAGAGCATGCCACAACAGGAGCCTGGCTCGGTAATTTCACCTGCTTTTAGGGATGCTCCAACATCCCTTAACCAGTTGTTGGACAACACAAATCTGCCATCCTTGTCAATGAAGCCACCCAAAATCACTCCCCCAACAAGTGGGGATCTTGCGCAAAAAGAGAGCCCTCGACCTTCAGTAGATCAAGAGAGTCAGCATAACCCTAGTACTCCACAGAACACTGATAGTGGGCTTTCTCTGCCTGTAAGTGAACCCGAGCATAAACCTAAAGTTGGTTCACTGCCAAGCCCAAGTTTGGTCCCAAGTAGCAGTGCAAGCCTTCAGTCATCCTATGTTGTATCGAGTACCAGTCCTTCTTTGCTTTCTGGCACCACTACATATGCCAGCTCACAACCAAACTCTTCTGTGAGTCCAAATCCCAACGCTAAACCTATTGCAAATATGTCACAAATGGTCTTGCAGAGACCAACTTCATCAGGACCCACTACCCCAAATCAGATAACTGTCTTTGTGACCTCGAATACTATTAATTCTGCTGCCAGCACTGCATCATCCGTGCCTCCAGCCATTGTTTCTATTGTCCCTGCAGTTCCCAGTAAGAACATAAGACCCTCAGATGTGCGCCAGTCAGCTCCCACTCAAAACCGCACTCCACAGTTTATCACAGCACCTGTATTGATCAACTCTATATTCCAAGTACCGACTGCCTCTGTACCATCAAGCACCAATGTGGTGTCTCAGCCTGTCACTATGGTTGGGCCCATACAAGTGCCTGCAAATATTCAGCTTGCTCATGCTCCTGTTTCAGCTGCATCTGTCTCTATGGCAGCACATTCCCCTGCTGTGAGCACGTCCACTGGTCAACCAGGTCGTACCATGATTGGACAGATTCAGGTGCAAGTGCCTGTAAGTCAGGCTTCACCTGTAAGTGCAGTGCTCCCTCTTCAGCAGGCAAGCCCTGGAACCCCCAAGCAGGAGAGCACATTTGATGCCCCTGCTTCAAAATCAAGTCCTGTTGGACAACCATCTCGTTCACTTAGTTCACCTTCTTGCACATCCCCATCATTTCAGCAACCGTTGGCTTCTCCAGCTGCTTGCTCTAGTCCTGGAGCTACAGCTGTTGCCCGCAGAAGTCCCCTCTCACCAACAACTACTCTAGCCAAGAGCAGCCCACTCCAGCCTGTCTTAAGCAAGACTTCTGTCTCCCAAAGTGGTGACGGCCATCAGATGCAACAACAGAGTACAACCCAGGCACCACCTCAGGTGTCCACACGTACAATCGCAACTGAAATACTTACCTGTCAGCAGCCTTCTCCTGTACCAGTCTCAGCTGCACAAGTAGCGCCTAAGCCATTATCACCACTACTGACAGTTTCTTCCTCTGCACCTGCATCAATTCCTGCACCCATTCGCTCTTCTACCCCTACATCTGTCCTTCCTGCAGTTACCCCTAGTCTAACCACAGTACCTCTGGCTAGTCCTGTTACAAATTCCCCACCAGCCACTACCACACCTGTTGCGTCACTTCCTCCACCTGCTTCTGTCCCAGGACCCCCAGTTTCTTCCGCTGGTCCTTCAACAGTGTTGTCAACACCTCTGTCAACTGTGGAGCAAGAGCCTCCTACAGTAACGGAGATAAGCTTGCCTGATCCAGGACAAACTGGGGAGCCTGCTGCTGATGCTCAAAGTCTCCCAGGTATATTGCCTTTTTTTCAGATGAATTGTCTTAATCATAAGTTCCATATATCTGTATTTGGGAACTGGTTTGCATAGAAAGTGGCACATGTAAAGACAGATGTTTTTCTATTTTATTATTAGTAAAAGACATCTAAATATTTTAAATTATTTTCGAATTAAGTTAAAACTGGTACTTTGGGCCCATAATAAGTCTGAAGGCCTTTGTGACTTTCAACATGGATTCCCATTGAATTTCTCCCTGTTCTTTACATCGACAACTGATTTGCTCTCACCAATCACAAAGCTGATGACACTTGTCCTCCGCCACAGCTTTTATCAGAACTATGCTCGAACAATTTCATTTAGTTGAGCAAAACTAAACTAGTAAGCAAAAGCCTAGCCTACTGTGACAATTCCCTCAGCAACCTTAAATGGGGGTTTTGATTGCAGAACTTCTCATTCAGCATCGGTGGGCAAGTTTGGTGTCACACAAGCAGTTGTTTTGGACCAATTCCTAGCACTTTCATGCTTTAGGGGTTCTGTTTATGTCAGATTCATTTTTGCAGATTCATGTGGTTGAGGCTAATAACTTGTTAAAATATTTCTAATTTGTTTAATTTGTTAATTTGTGAATGCAGCTAAACCTGATGTTGCACAGGAGGAACATCGTCCGAGTGAAGAACCGGGTAATCACCCTGTCTTACATCTGTTTCTGCCTCTTCACTATAATCTCACAGTAGCAAAATTGCCACATTTACTTACAGTATTATTCATTTATATGATTGCATGATTTAGCAGCTAACAAACCAAAAAAGTCCAAGCAAGTGGTTCACCTTGGTTTACTTGACACTGTGTTATCTGAAGGCAGTAATCTATAATGTGTTGTCCTGTTTTTCCCCCTTGAAGGTGAAGCAGCTCCATCTGTAACAGAGCAGGGGTAAGACACAATCTTTAAAAAAAATCCTAGTTAAAATTATGATGTTCATTGTCTGTCAGTTATTGCTGTCTTGCAATAATCACAATTTTTTTGTCTTCAACTTGTCTTCAGTGATGATTATGCTGTAATTCTGATTTATTTTGAAGTACTCACTTTGATTAGCTTAGTGGTACTAGCTTGATTTAATGCGAATCATTAACTTTGGTGTCACAATCATTTGAGAATTGTTTGACCAAATCTCAAATTTGGGGATTAACAAAAGAAACGTTGTTGTTCAGCATCAAAGCAGTTTACCGCTGTTTTTCCACTTCTATAACAGATGGGCAAAGAAAAGAAAGACGCCCATCGACTTGGTCCCAAGGTATGTATATACCAGACATGTAGAATCCCTGCACGGATGTGTGCACGGGCAGCGGGACCCTGTTAGTAAACGTGGTCATGTGAAAAGGACTGATGTTATCTGTAGTAGATGAGGAAAAACAGCAAGCGGTGATTCCTCAGTTGTAACGGGGACAGAAGTGCTAATGTTATCCTGTTGTATTTAATAACAATGAGTTGGGTCTTGACTGCAGTACCTAAGAGAGACATGGAATATACCACGAGCATTTACAACGTATACTGTTCTTAAATACCTGCTTGTATGAATGCTCCTCCACAAATTTGTCCATTGTGTTGGTTGTCCCTTTCCCCACGACTGTCCTTTCTTTCAGGGACACGAGGGCCACCGCCGAAAAGGCAAAAGGCCCCAGCCGGAGAAGCTCACGGGCAGAGAAGGACACTGAGGAAGAAATGTCTGACAACAGCCAGAGAAAAAGAGCAGCCAGACCGGGTTCAGCCTCTTCCAACACAGGGAAAGCTGCAGGTGAGCATGTTGCCGAATGGCACAGCCATGGTGCCATGAAACATCATTTGCATTTGCCATTCTAGATATGCTAAACCTATCTAGTGCGTAGCTTCACGCAGTGTGCCTGACTACTTTCCTTTGAAGTGCACCATCAAAGTGGTGTCAACAATTAACATTTAAACACATTCTTTTTTTTTTTTTTAATATCTGACATCACACTTAACTAAACTTTGGTTGCGTCCAAACAGCTGAAGGTGAGAACACTAAAGAGCACAGCACACACAATGAAGAAACCTCATTGCTTGAAACTGTAAAAGCTATCTTACATTTTCACAACCATTGAACAACCTAACGCGTGTCTAAGCAACACCGACAAATGAAGCTTGATTATACGCCTTTATAAACCGTCTTATTTGACTGTTTATGTTCTTCCTTATCCTTTGGAATAGAATAGACATATTTATGCATATTGGTTTTTGTGACATTCCAAAAATTGTGATTTGAAAACGGGCTGTTTTTGTAGCTTCTTTTCCAAATATGGACTGTATGGATGGGTGGTGCATTTTTATTTCCAGTAAAGTGCTTAAAAGGGCTCTTAAATATCTGGGCCATCACAATTGCAAATGTAGCAGTAGAATCGTAATACTGATATTTTGTCCAGATCATGCAACTCTAGTCAAACTGAATACAAATAAGTAAACAATGTGAATATTACTGTATAACGTACGAAATGTATAAATACTGCAGAACAGATGTCTAATCAATTTTTGCTCTCTTGTCTTGTCAGAATCGAACACTGGAGCCAGTCCCACCCAGGCAAAGCGAAGGAAGTCTAAGTGATCATGAAGCTCAACAAACCTGTGAATTGTACATTTTTGCTTTTCGTATTTGAACTGTTTCATCTGCTGTTTCTCCTGTTAATCATGGTGTGTGTGTGTATGTGTGTGTGAGAGAGAGAGAGAGAAAGATAACCATGTACAGACACTTGCTTTTAAAAAGAAATTGTTTTGTCCCTGCTTCTAAATGGTATCCTATTTAGAACTGTGTGTGTGTGTATTATATGCTGGATTAATCATGGAGCCTGATAATAGAATGATCATGTTGATTGTATAATAATGTTGCAGAATCGGATTAAATTTTCTACTCTTGTCCCTTTATGTGGTTGAGTAATTGAGTCGTGCACTTCTCAGTTCCCTGTTACTTCAGTAAACTTTGTTTCAGTGTGACCCCTGTTTCTGTTCTCCTCTTATTTTCCTTTTTTTTGGTCTTTTTTTTTTATGGGCAGCTAAATATTTTTCTGTACAATTTTCTCCCTCCCCACATCCCGCGAACAGAAATCTCAATTATGAACCTGAAATTTAAAAATAAAAGCTTGATTTCTCAAGCAGCCATTTCTTCCATGTGTGAAATCATTTGAATATATACGGTCCCTGACGAAAGTCTTGTCGCTTATCTATTTTGTAGAAACACCTGCTATTAACCTGATGTTTAATTAATCAATTGGTGTTAGAAATAGCTCATATGAAAAGCTAAAACCCTCCCAAATGATGTTTAATGCATTGAA
>JBBPDB010000134.1:26636659-26650388 GCA_037974465.1 Brachypetersius altus
GTGTGTGTGTGTGTGTGTGTGTGTGTGTGTGTGTGTGTGTGTGTGTGTGTGTGTGTGTGTGTGTGTGTGTGTTAAATCTGTGTCTCTTTTATTGTATTTAGAGAAATCCAGTTTCCGCAGTACAGGTTTTTCCACTGAGATTTTAATTTGCATTAAGACATTTTCAGAATAAAAACGGTTTGAGTAGAGCAGAACTTGTTTTAGGCAACACATCGACCGTTTTTATTAAACAGACCTGGCACTTGTCTGGCTAAAGTATCTGATGTCTTCATGCCACGATTCAGTTATTTGTAGTCCCTCTAACAACGTTATTTTTTTGGTCAGCACAGCTTATTACTATGAGATCCAAATGTCAGGCACCACATTGAAAATCTTTTTTCCCCTGAAAATAAATGGAAAGTTTTAGCAAAAAAAAAAATGCATAGAAATGTTATGAAAGTTAAGTAATATTCAAGATTTGGCACCCACTTATGTGAAAGAGTTCAGAACTGTTGATAATGAGTCTTCAGCTGAAGCACAGAAATACTACAGTGAGGATCAAATATTACTGAGATGAAGTCACTGAATAAAAGCAAACACGATTCGACAACAGTCCGACAGTCTGCAGACAGTGAAATGCTGCTCTTTCACATTCTTTTGTAAAATATTTTTATCATAAATGAGATCTACTTGAATAAAAAAATACATATATGAAATATTTACAGTAATTAGAGTTTTTCAGTAGTTGGCGATGCACCCTTTTGTTTTCATGAGAAGACTCAAAGAAAATCCTTTCTATAGAAAGGCCTAATATTACTGACCGTTTGCTTGCATTTGAATATTAATATAATGTTGCAGAATCTTGAATATTTATTCTTTTCTTAAACTTTCCATTCATTCATGTTTTTTAACCGCCTAATCCTTACTAGGGTTGCGGGTACCTGGAGCCTGTCCTGAGGGCAGGGACTCTCCCTGGGTGGGGCACCAGCCCACTGCAGAAGCTTTAACTTTTCATTCATTTTCCGCTTTTAATGGAATAAAATCCCAGACTTTCAGTGTGGTTTTTAAGCTATACTGACTGAAAAGTAACCCTGTTAGAGAGAATTAATGTGTTCTGAAATACTTACACTGTCTGGATTTTTTCCCCTTTAGGAAAATACAGACCGTTTCTTAATTAAAGGGGCATTCTATGGATCTGGCCATTTTTGCCTAATTTAATGATTTCATAATGACCCACTCTGAATGACTTAAATGTACTGTCCGACTTGTTTGTGGTGGTGAATGGAACCAGACGCCAGCCCCTAAACGCTTCCTCACAGAAAGTTATTTTATGAAATCATAGTTGCGCTGCCTGACACTGGAGATGATGTTCTGAGAAGCTTTTGATCCTAAAACTAAACCCATTCATGGTGAATGGATACATGGAGGGTGCTGTCAGGCAAAATAGTCCACAAAGAAAACTGATTGAAGGATGTTAATGGTGGTAAAATTGTGAATCTGAATTTAGAGACGTGAAGCTTCACTGGGGGTCGATGGTGAATAAAACGGCTGTGTTTGTGCTGGAGACATCTGGTTCCATTCACCTCCACCATGAAGAAATCAGAGTTGGTGTGGTTTTTCTTTAAAAAAAAAAAAAAAGAATGTTTGACGAATCATTCAGCGGAGCATCATTAATTTTTATTAAGATCAAAATATGATGATGATGCACATACTACTCTTATTTCCTACAGGTTGATGCGAAGACCCCGGGTCAGTGCAGACAACCGTGTGTAACCCTGCTCAACACACACACACACACACACACACACACACACACACACACACACACACACACACACACACACACACACACACACAACCTCTACCCAGGGCCAGCGCAAGGGTCTGTTAGTGCTGATGTCATGGACTGCTGTGAAACCTGTTTCTATGGAAACGTCGCCAGCGCTTTTGGCCTACATTTCAGGCAGAGCTCTCTCGCTCTCGCTCTCTCTCTTCCCCTTTCTCTCTCATCTGTTACTTTCTCTCTGTCTAATACCCTATCTTGCTTTCTTTCTTTCTGTCCTCCCTCCTTTCCTCCATCCTTCCCCAGGAGTCTGTGTGAGAGGAAGAGAGTGGGAGGGTTTTTTGGTCACAGAGAGAAACGAGTAATTGTTCAGCCCCTGTTGAACGAGTGGCAAGGAGGAGGCGTCTGAGTGCATCGCCGACACACAGCAGTCTGGAGGACAACAACAAAAAAAAACGGCCGGCGGTCGAGAACTGGGCGGGGACTGTGGTATTGCCATCGGTTTCAAAACTGCTTCAAGATTAGGATTTTTTCCTTCAGCCACTCTCTGGCATATATAAATATATAGGTATATATATATATTTATTCCAGCTCCGCAGCTGATCTGCTCTCAAAGAGCCTCTCTTATGTGTTTTTTTTTTTCTTCTTCTCAAGTTTATTTAAACAGCAATTTTTAACTTTCATAATGTGATTGTTTTTTTGTTTTTTTTGTTTTTTTTTAGTAATGTATGTGTCTAACACAAGGGCTTGGCTTGCCTTTTTTCCCCAGTTATTATTGCTCAAACTCTCTCTCTGTCTCTCTCTCTGTCGCTCGCTCGCTCTTTCCATCTTGCTTTTAGCTCTTTCTAGATCAGGCAGAAATCCAGGCAGCCATAGGGGAAGCTCAGGAGAAGCCTCAGCCTTTTTTGTAGGTTGGTTTTTAGGGAGAGAGGCTTCAGGAAAAAGGGACCAGGTGGTGTTTCATATTATTTTTGAAACTAGAACTTAATATGGAATCTGTATTTCTTTTGTACGTTGCAGAAGAGGCACGTCTTATTTTTAATTTTCTTTTTGGTTCTTAGTCAGTCTGGTCCTGTTTAATCTTAATCGTCCTGCGACTGGAGTTTGCTGCGAATACGTTATAATACCATCATTCTTTATTCGTTTTGGGTCGCCTCGTCTTCTCTTTGCGTTAATCATCACATTCCATTTTACAGTTTCACCTCTTCTGTAGCAGCTTTTAAGCACACAACTCATCTGTGGGATAATGTCTTGCTTGATTTAGAGTTGTTCCGTGTGTGCATGTTTTAAAGGGGCCAAAAGTTGGTGGTGGTGAAGGACACATTCTGGTTGCTGCTGGGAGGGAACCCCAAGATCTTTTTTTTTTTTTTTTTTTTTAAAGGACCAAATGAATGAATACACAGACTGTCCCTCATAGCGTCCATAGCTGCTCAGGTTTGTGTAACAAGGCTGGACATTTAGAAAGGATGCTAATCTTAAAGAAGGCTCTACTACGTCTCCTCCAGGTCTCTAATTATGTAAACATTTTTCAATTGATAAGAACTTATCCAAAGAACCCAGGTGAAGAAAGGTGATGCAGGTGTAGGAATGAGCCAGTAAATGTCAGGCCAGGCTGCTGAAGGTCCAGGTGTGGTAACTGGTGCCTCACAAACCTATTTCTCCGAGGCTGCTCCTGTAGAACAGGAGGTTACTGGATAGGAAGGAGCTCCCTCTTTTTCTTGGTGTTTCACTGTTCATATTGCGCAGTATTACATTTTATTTTCACCGTATGACCTCTGAGCCCAGCTATAGCGCGATTTTGAGCGTCAGCCCATCCAGAACAAACGCTATGAAGATAGCCCAGAAAGCCCATGCCCATGCAATGTTACTCCTAAAGAGCTCTGAATCTGATGGAACCTTCTGGATTAAGGTTCTAAATTAGAGTTCCAGATGGATGAAGGGAAAGCAAAGCCAGCCCAGATCAGTATTTACCCAGATCCTAACACGCCTTTAGTTTGTTTTCGATGTCGGCCGTCATCTCCTGACCCTTTGTGGATGAAGCGGTCTCTAGGCCTCCTTCTTGCTCGTAAACCTGCTTTTTGTTTTTTTCCTCTTCCCCTCCTCGCATCTGCTTATAAATGTGCCTCAGTGTGCGTGCGTGCGTGTGTGTACATATACACATTTATGCATCAATGAGAGACTCCCTGTTGGACATGTATGCCTTTTTTTAATGCTTTGTTTCATCACCGTTTTGTTACTGATGCTCTTATTTAAAAAAGAAAGAAAAAAGAAGCCTTTTCCTGTAATGTGCCTATGCTACATTGGGGGAGGGGGAGGGGGGAGGGTATACATTTTAATTTTGCCTTTCATATGAAACATATTCAAGCCTGAGAATTAAATAAAGTAATTATTCAACTATGGAGAGTTGCCTGTGCTTGTGGAACTTTGCTGAAAAAAGTACTGAATCCCAGATTTGTTACATTTTTTCATTTATTCTGCAAATATCTGTAAAAATTATACAACAATCCTAGACGAACTTGTACAGGTGAAACTTGTCGACACTTTCAACAGTCATGATTTATTTTTTCTTCTCCTTGAGGAGAACTTTACACAGACACTGCTCCAGTACTGATGTTCCAGCTATAGAATACAGACATCCCTCGGGTGTACCATCAGTACTGAACATTTTGACAAAAGAAAAAGCTCAAAGTTTTGCAGTATGAACAATGTACCTCCGATCTACCAAACGTCTCTCCCATCCTCTTCTGTGGTTTCCGTCTGGCGGCTCAAATCGGGGACCATTCGCTCAGTCCAAAGGCCTCCTATATATATATATATATATACTTATTAACTGTCCTCTACCCTCAAGGCTGAAAAATAGCCCTAAAAAGATCCTGGTTGTATAAAATGGGCTAAGAGAACCCACTCCATGGCTCTTAGCTGAGAGTGTATGGTTGGCCTAAGGGCAATGAGTTAAAAACAGGAGGATCACTTGGGGTTGAGATCTTCAAAGACGTCCTCCATCGAGTCCGTTACAATCACATCTGCCATTTAGACACAACTTGCAGTAAAAGGCCACCTGTGCTGCACATCCTGCAGGGGGGCGGGGGGCAAGAAGTTGTCCCTCTGATACACACATTCATCACGTGGTCCTTTTCTCTCTTCAGTCAGACCCTGGAAAGAACAAAGACATTACCATAAGGGCAGTTTCCACAGAGAATGGCTTTTGTCCAACCTTTTCAAGTTAGTGAGAGGTTGGAGGTATTTCTCTGACCAGCAGACATACAGTACTGTGCAAACTGTTCTGAGCAGTGACGGACTTTCTGCCAGCAAATATGCAAACAAAGTAAGTTTGTTTGGTTTGTAAAAAGAGCTTTTAAGTGGTCAGAACACCATGGGTTTAGTTTCAGATTTGCCCTGGATGCCTACAGCCTTTTCTTGGATTTGTGAAACTACTTCAGCCGCTTCTGATTTATTAGGCTTCCATGAGGGATAACAACAAACTCGTAGATAAATTAAATCACTACTGTATCAATATTACTTGTACATTCTAATAACAGCTTTTAGAAACACTGCTCAGCTTTACAGGGTTTGAACATTTACTGAGGTGTCTTAAAAGTTGCATACTACTGTATATGATAAAATCAGAATCAGAAAACTTTTAATAAAAGCAATCTGAAGTGGTACTATGCTGCATCACCTTCCAATAATTTTGCTACACACATACAATGAAGTTACTATGTTTCTCCATGATTTGACTGAATAAGTGTAAAAGAACAGTCAGCGAAAGACACCCACAAACGGGTACAAACATCAGGTCAAGTTGTGCAATCCTGAAATCCTGAAGCACAATGTTTGATTAAATGGAACTAAACCATGCAACTATTTCATCACCACCCTTCTAATGTTTCTGTAGACTTGTCCCATTTGTGACATGCAGAATCACTTTAACCTCACCCAACACTGGAGCTCATTTACCTACTAATTCATTGGCCCTTTCCTAACAAATCTGATTTTCCTTAGTCGTTCTACCACTTGTTAGTCATATAAACATGACTAAAGCAAATCCTGTATGTTGAAACATGTCAAAAGTATCATAAGTATCTTTAAAAACATTTAACTTCATGGTTTTTCTGGTTTGTATGTTAATAAAGCATGACCTGATAACCAAATGACCAAACAGGTAATAAACCTCACCTTGCTTCTCACCACTAGCTCCAGTGGTCTTCTTCGTGGTCTGGTCTTTTGAGGTGAGGCTGATCACCTTCTGCTCCATCGGTTCCTCCTTCACATCTCCCTCATCCTGTGTTAGTTTCGAGGCAGGTTTGCCTTTGGCGGCAGAGGAAGATTTTTCTGTGGCTTCTGAATCTTCAGACTTTCCATCCTCTGACGCAGGGGGCACTTTAGCTTGCCTTGTGAACCATCTTCTGACGAGCTCCTCGCTTAGATTGCTTGACTTGGCTAGGTCTTCCAGCTGATTCTCAACTAACTTTCCATTAGCTTTCAAGTGCTCTTGAAGCACAGAGATGTCACCTTTCTGGAAGTCCTCTTCATCCACCATGGACTGATAGCTTTCCAGCCACTTCAGCTGACCATTCTTAAGGACATAGCGACAGTCCCCAAACCAGCGCACCACCTCTGGGCGGGGCAGTCCAGTTTTGGTGATCAGTTCGTTGTACAGGGGGCTACTGGGCCAGTGAGTGCGAGCAAAGGCTTGCTTTAATAGATGAAGTTGTTCGGGTGTCTTCTTACCTCGATATGAAGTTTGTGAAGGTTGAGATGGGGGCGTGGGTGTCTGAGAAGCAGGGGGAGGTGCCTTAGTAGTCTCTGGAGGTGGACTTCCCTCCATTTCACCTTTTCCATTGGCTTCAGTAACTTTCAGCATTTTGAGATTGATCTTTATCGGGTTAACCTTTGGCTCATTACCAGATGTGTCATCCCTCTGCTTCTCGTCCTTGACCTGGTCCAGCATTTCTGATAAAGATTCTTTAGAATCTTCATTAATATCTGCCACATCTTTTGTCCTCTTTTCACCCACTTTTCCTTCTTCTTTCTCCTCTTCCCTATCCTCCTCTTCCTCCTTCTCCGCCCGTTCTAACTCCTCCTTCTTCTTCTCGGCTGCCACTTTCCTGCGCCGCTCGGAAAACCAGCCATGGATTTCGCGTCGAGTCATCTTGGTCTCTGCCCGTAACCTGTCCACTTCTTCCCCGGGTGGATTAGGGTCCTGAGCAAAGCTGGATTCGAGAGCACGAACCTGGTGGGGTTCTCTCTCCTTGTATCTTATTGCTGTAAAGTCTGGAGATGGAGGTCGAGGAGGACGTCTCGTCGGTGTGGGTGGTGTTGTTTGTTGCTGCCTTGAAGGGCTCAGGGGCAACTTTTGAGGGGTCTTGGGCCTCTCTGTCGACACTGGGCTATCTGAAACATCTCCAGTGGCAGTGGAGGCAGAGGGAGTAGAGCTGGCACTATTGGCTGCTGAAGTTTGCCCACCAGTGCTTGACCTTGAGCCTTTGAGATTACGAAAGTGGTAACGACGGTCACTGAACCACTTCCGTACCTCACGAACCGTCAGGCCAGTCAGACTCGTAAGCCTGTCTACCTCCTCTTGACTGGGGAATTGGCTGAGGAGAAAGCTCTCTTTTAAAGCTAACAGCTGCTCCTGGGACTTTTTGACTTTAAAAAAGCTGGGGTCCATGAAGCTGGTGGTGGAGAGACTGCGTGAGTTAGAAGAAGCTGGTGAAGGGGAGTCAGACTTACTAGGGACGCCGTCACTGGTGGTTTCCGTAGCTGGACTGGTGCTGGCTGTAATGCTGGGGCTACCATTGTTGCTACTCACATTTTCATCATTATTTTTAGTGTTTCCTTTCACATCAGTGCTGCCTTTACTATCCACACTACTCTTTGCAGTATTGCCCTTCACATTAGTGCTGTTTTTGTTGCCATTGACTGGTTTGGCATTACTGTTGCTCGGTGCACTGCTTTTCCCATTAGTGCTAAGTATACTGGCCTTACTATTGCTGTTGCTGTTTATTTTGCTGCTGCTGCTGCTACCAATGCTGATAACACTAGTATGGCTGCTAAGGCCGCTGTTTATGCTGACACTACTAATAACACTGCTTGTCGTGGTGGTGGTGGTGCTGCTGCTGCTGCTGCTACTGCTGCTGCTACTACTAGCACTGCCTCCGCTGATGCTATTGCTGATGGTGTAATTTCCACTATTGCTGCTTCCAACAGAGCCTACCACCATGCTGAGTCCCTTATCGGCTACTAGTGCAGCAGCAGGTTTTGCCTGCATCATGGGCTTAGCTGCGGCCTGTGGTTTGGGTGTTACAGCCAGGGCAACAGGAGCACTGCTGACCTGAATCCCATTAGCCATCATGGGCTGGGTGACAATGACTCCTCCTTGGCTAACAAGGCTTCCCTGTAAAATGTGAGGGATACCTGTTGTACCCAGAGAGGCTGGCAGGACTGCAATGGTTTGTTGAGGGGTGCTATGGTGAGTCTGACGATGCTGATGACCAGTAGGGGGTGCCGTCTGTATGATGGTGTTAAACATTTTCCTGCGAGCATCCTCTATTTCCTCTGGTGACCAGCTAATTCCTTGCTTAAGCCTCTGTGCTGTGAACCAGATTTTGATCTGTTCCTCAGGGTACTTGGTAACTACAGTCAGATAACACAGCTCTGCCTTGGTTGGGTAGGGGAACTTGCTGAAGGAAGTTTTCAGAAAGCTGCTGTTGTCCATGGATGCATTGTAGGTGGGAATGCTGCTCAGAGGAATCATGACTTTTGGTAAATTCTTGGAGCTTGATGCAGAAGAAGAGGAGGGGGAGGTCAGCGATGACTGCTGGCTGAGACTCCTGTTTTGAACCACAGACACGACTTGGGTGACGGCTGCTTTTAGCATAGGTAAAGCTCCAGAGCCATTGACTATCTGTATGGCAGATGGAATACTGACTTTGCTTGCCGCTCCGTTGTGTACTATGGTAGGAACGTGGGTGACTGTAACAGCTGTTGAATCTTTCGTATCCATTTGCTTGATGGTGGGAGTTACAGGTTCATCAGCAACAGGGTGAGAAACCACAATCCTCTTGGGTTCCGATTTACCCTTGAGCATCTTCATGATGGGGGTCTTGGTAATGGATATTTCAGACTCTTTTGAACCGATGCCTTCTCCAGGGCCCACAATTAGGTTCTGCTCCACTGTGATCTTTCTGTCCTTCCTCTTCAACTGAAGCGTTGTGGTCATTGTACTGGGATGAACACGGGCATTATGCAAGGCAAGCCCCTCAAATTTTGCAGCACTTACACCACAGTCCACACAGAAGAAGCTAGGGTCCGAGCGAAACTCTGGGTGCCCACTGTAGACATGATCAAGGAACAGGTTCAGGTCCTGTGTCTCAAAATTACAGGGTCTGCAGGTGTAAGTGCCAGCATCTTTATGTGCATCTCCTGCATCCAGCCCAGGGGATTCGTCCAAACTGTGGAAGCCTTTACTGCCTGCTTCTTCCTTGCGGAAGAAGCTGCTTTCCTTAGATGAGGGAGAATGTCGGCCCTTCTCAAGGTCATCCTGTAGGTGCATGGTCTTTACAGGGATCATGCAGGGAATTGTCGACTTCCTCTTGCTAGCCATGGCTCTTGATAAGGGTATATCCACTGAAATGTCTCAATCCACGCAAGACTCCACCCCTATAGGATGTCTATGGACAGGAAGATGGTGTGGAACATGACCATCAGTCCACAATGACTGTTACTCCTCTTTTATGGGGCCACAGGTCTCATATTTAAGGCATCACAAAATCAGTCTGTGAAGGAAAAAAGGGAAAGCATTTAACAACAAGAATAACAATGATTCAGTAAAAAGGTATTAACTACTAAAGACTCTTTACAAGTTGTTTGTTTCAAATTTAATTGAAAAATCATTAAAGAGGCAATCTGAGTATGAGATAAATCTATTTTCATACACAATAGAGCTCCCAGAGCTCCCTACCATTCAAAGCAAACTGATAGTAGCTTAATCAGAGAAAGCAGTGCAAACTGAATGGCTACTTTTATGTCAGCGTCTGCCAGGTTTTCAAAGACCTTTTACAGCCTCTCATTCTGGTTTTAGAGACTGCATACCCCCCCGCCCCCTCCCTTCCTTCATTGTTAATACTTTTCCTGCACAGAACAAGACCCTAAAAGGGACAACGACTTGCCAATGATTCAAAACAAGTGCCTGGAAAGCTTCAGAGGTGCAAGCTAAAATGACAGCTAATTAATGCTGGAAAAGAGATAAAAGGACAGCCCCAAAGAAACCCAGTCCTTATTGGTTTTTTTTACCTCCCTGCCACCATAAAACAAAATGATTCAGATCAATGCATGCAGCATCAACTCCACCCTCAAACACCTTCGACAGTTGCAAATGTACAGTACTGGGCAAGAGTATGGTGCTACCCCTTACTTCTTCATATTTTGCTTCCACAGATATAGACCTTCTCACATTTTATTGTAGTCTTAAGGAGCAGTTCTTCATTTAAGTCTAGTCCCTGAACCTGACCAGTTTCAGAGGAATGATTTTTGTCACCTACGTATGAATAATTCAAGCACAATAAAGCAGGGCCAGTGAAGAACCAGGTGCAGAGGATTCCAGATGATCAGGCTGGAGATCCAGTCCATTTGATAGCATCAAATAGTATTTATGCCTCAAAAAGGTGATTCAAAGCAAAATAAAAAGGTGGTATCTCTAAATGTTTGTACAGCACAAAAGCAACTGTCCTCAACCCTCAACAGTGGGGGTTTATTAGATACACAGGCCTCATCACTCCTGAGGCCTCAGCCTAGATCTTAGCTGCTTTAGCTGGCACAATTAATCCCACATTAAAACAAGGGTGGGCAATACAACCATATTTCACTGCCATCATGACAAACTGCATCATATAATGCCTTTCCTGAGCATACTGTAGATAGCAGCAGCACTAAAACACATTTCAATACAACAAGAGTCGAACTTGGGCTGTTAAATTGGACTATATTTGAAACACATTAATTAATTTTAGTAGTTATTTTATTCTGATTTGTTGGGGAAATAAGGATCTAAACTGTGTCCTGACTTTTCTGTCGATGTAGAGTGCAGCTCCGTCCCGCTACTGAACCAATGGATCGTCGACCGTTCGAAAACGCAGTTGTGTTAAGCCTGCATTAACGCAGCAGAAACACTGATAACAGCACTGTTTGTCCAGGACATTCTCCAGATTCCAGTACTGGCCAGTCAGAAACTGGGATCTGTTTAACTGGAGCAGTTTTGCCATGAAGAATGGGCATAAAATACCAGTGTCTAGATGTGCCAAGCTTGTGGAGATGTATGCAAAAAGACTGTAAAGGGGTCACTGTGTTGTGTAAATTAAAAGATACAAACCCCCCGAAATTCCTTTTAAATTCCAGGTTGTAAGGAAACAAGATGCCAAGGGGGGTGAATACTTTTGCAAGGCACTGTATAGCTAAAGGAGTCCGTTTAAAGCTAGACGGACAAGGAGATGCTACATGTTTAAAATTGGACTATAATTCACTCTGGATTAAGGATCATAATAAATGGACTGTATGCCAAGTAATGTTTATATTGATGATTGTCCAACCACAGCTACATCCTTGCTGTCACAGCAATACCCCCTCAACCAACAGTGGAGCTCCTGATCAACTGGGAAACACTGCTAAAAATTAAGGCAGTAGGCCTGCACAACATCTGCTGATCATTATGTGATATCAGTCTCTGCAATACTGATATTACAGAAGGTTACAATGTGCAAACGAGCCTCTATCCAATTACAGTGTTTCTGACAGGGCCACCACTCCAGGGAAGATATTTGGTGTTCTGATGAATCAAGGTCTTTATGTAATAAAGCAAAAATACTGAACATCCCTCTCTCTCCGTTTTTACATCCAATGTGACTCATCCCTCTGTTCCCACCCTCTTCTCTCTGTATTCATTACTAAGGTGACTTACCCAAAAATTCAGTGCAATCAATACTCATTCCCCAATCCCCCAATTGAAAAGTGGTATGCAAGCACAATAAGGGTGTAACGCACATGTCAACATCTCAAACACCCTCAGAGGAGAAGTGGCACCAAATGACAGTTGGTATAATATCAGCCTTCAGCCTGTTTTCATGGGTCGGGAGCAGCACGGTGGCAACTGATCTTATTTCGTGGAGCCACAACCCCACCATCATCCGGACTGCACAAGCATAGCCAGGATCATTATAACAGGAATGAGCCCCTCTCTTTTCCTACCTATGTCTTATAGTCTCTCACCCTCCTCAATAGCCTAAAGCCCAAATACGGCCACCCCCACCCCCAATATCGTCCACAATTTTAGGCCGTTTCTAGGCGTCAACAGCAGCATGTTGCCGTGCTGCTCTACCTCATCTGCAAATTATCTTTCATCTCTTTATATGCCATCACAGTCCCGACGAGGAGTGGACGAAGGAAGCCAGGATCCATTGCAACGGAATGAAAAAGGGCTCTCTCTCGCTCTCTCTCTCCGTTTTCTCCTAATTTTTCTCTCTCTGCCCCTCACCCCGGAGATGGAAGTGGCCTTTAGCTCCTTTCGCCGGGCCTTCGCTGCCCTGCTGCCACTCTGTTCTGCATGACGGGGCACGGCCCTGCCAAGACTGCAGGGTCACATGACCAACACAAAGGGGCTGCGGAGAGTGGGCAGAGCCTGTCGTCCATCACGTGGGTCAGGCCCTGAGGGAGGAGGAATGAGGGAGTAAGGAGTGGGGGTTGGGTAACTGGATTGGACGAGTGTGAGTAGGTGTATGTTGGGGACGGGGGTGTGCGGGTGGCGTTAACTGTTACAGCGCAGTGTTTCAAAGCCATTGCTTCAATCTTTCTTTCCCTGCAATTACATAATAAAATAACAGAGTATGTGTCTGTTTGTATTTATCGCTCTGTTATCCCTTGTGTTCAACCAAATGTCTTGTTTTCCTATCAACATGATGACATAACCATATACAAATATACATACACACTTGTCCACCTCAAGCTCAGGCCCAAGCCCAGTGTGTGTGTGTGTGTATGCATTTGAGTGTTAAAGGGACTGCTGCAGAGGAGAGCGAGGTGTTTTGAGCCCCATTTCTCTTGGGTGTTTTTCTTTAGGGCTACTGTGCTGGCCTGAGGTGAGCTGTAGTGTGTGTGTGCATGTATGTCGGGGGTGGGGGAGTTGTTAACTGTCCAAGACAGCGGAAGCAGTTTCTAACTTTCTTTATAGCTAATGTTGGGTGAGCAATTTTTTGTATTCATCACCTTGTGAGGACCAAATGTACACAAAATGTTAACTTTTTAACCATTATCATAAGAACACTGGGTCCTCACAAAGGCTAAATACAACATACACACACAAGCTCACCACAGGCCAAGCTCATCGCTTGATGCGTGAACAGGGTGGGGGTTGTTGAGAACCACAGAAACTTTTTTTTTTCATGAACACAGTGTCAAGCGCAAAAGTTTTTGGCACACCTTTTAAATATGAATGTTGAAGTTTGGACATCCCAACCCCATGCAGCCTGAAGGTGTTTTCCTGCTCATCCACGCCCACTCCAACACTGGAGAGGCTCTATAATGATACTATTAACAGGATCAGGTGTGTTGTGACAAATACCTTTTGTATTTAGCTTTTCTGAAGACCCAAAAGGGCATGAGTACATTTAGTCCTCACAAAGAGATTAATACCAAAATCTGTGTGTGTGTGTGTGTGTGTGTGTGTGTGTGTGTGTGTCTGCATGCATGTACACAGGTTTTAATTTTTTAAAATCTTATTTCAGGTGGTTGAGTTTGGGCAAAGGTGAGAGGAGTTAGTCTATATGTGCGTCAGAGCTCTGGTTAACTGTCGCAGGGCAGAGGAAGCGGTGAGGTGTTTCTGTGAGGAATTTTCTGCCCCGATGGGGGGGGGGGGGGGGGGGGGGGGGGGGGGGGGGGGGGGGGGGGGGGGGGGGGGGGGGGGGGGGGGGGGGGGGG
>JBBPDB010000134.1:26653748-26668049 GCA_037974465.1 Brachypetersius altus
ACCCACTACGCCACCACCAGTATATGTATGTTTATCTGCCACACCTTACAGGTCGGGCCGTGAAAATAGTTTCTGATATTAAACCGGTCCGTGGCGAAATAAAGGTTGGGGACCACTGCAGTATGACACTGTGAGCTGTAAAAATGAACTGAACTTCAGCACTTAAAGGCGGTCGTTTCAGACAAACACCAGGCCTGCTGATCACAAAGCATTTGCAAATTAGAAGATGGACTCTTGAACCCTGTGCACAAGTCCGCTCCACCTTGGTAAAGAGCTGTAGAGAAGCTTTAATGTTTGCAGTAAAAGATTTGGGTGACTAATGACTTCTAGCATTTGTTAGCCTTGTAGCTTCAGTTCTAAAGTAAAGCAGTCAAATTTGGTCTCAGATTTGGTCCACATCTGGGGTCAGTTGTGTCCCTTTAAAGCTCTCTACACTAGATGAGCAAAAGTATTGGGACACATGACCATAACACCAACAGGGACTTTTATCAGAATCAAGTATGACTCATTAGCCAAGTATGTAAGCCAGCACAGGAATTTGATTTGGGGCGATGGTGTCTCTCAAGAATTTGGGGATTTGGGGGTTTGGGGGTGGAGGTAGCTCAGTGGGTAGGATACCTGCCTCTGGACCAAGAGGTCACGGGTTCGAATCCTCCCTTCAGCACCACCACTGGGTTCCTGAGCAAGACCCCCAACCCTTAGTTGCTCCAGGGAGACTGTCCCCTGTAGTTAGGGAATGGAAGTCGCTTTGAAGAAAAGCGTCTGCTAAATGCCATAAATGTAAATGTAAGAACAAGAGTATAAAACACATGTGCGCTTGGGCACAGTCATGCTGAAACAGAAAATGTTCTTCCCCACAGTTGGAAGCATGGCATGTAAAATGTGTTGCTTTGCAGAAGGATTTAGATTGTGCTTCACTGCAAGTAAGGTGACTAGCCCAAACACTGAAAAACTGGTCCCAAAACTTCTTACAGTGTATTTATTTATATAGTACTTATATATGTACTGCCCATGTCAGACACTGTTCGATGTTGGTTAAAGCCATCTAATTAGCACCACATGCAGTTTATTCTGTAACATTTAGTCTTATAGTCTAGCTGTAAATTTTACAGTTGTGTGCAAAAGAAGCAACACATCCATACTGTAGTCTAGTTGCACAATCATGCAATTCAAAGCCACACCAGAAGAGGGCAGTGTCATCTCACAACTGCACTGCTGAGAAAATGTCATTGAAACATGAGTATAATGTCAGGTGTTATGCGTGTAATGTAAGGGATGAGCTGTTATATTATTAACCATCTAGTAATAAATTAGTACCGTAAGTATTATCAGAGACCAGTTATATCACATATGGGGGTGGAGTGTACAGCTTAAGGCACCCCTCCTGCACATTTAGTGCATATTTACTGTTTATTAACTCAATTTTGATATATTAGTAACAAGAACACGGCCTTTGCTAAAGTTATGGCATATATTTTTCTACTTCACTTTCTATTTAATTTTTTTTGCGTTATGTTAAACTAAAGTGATGCAGTGGGGGAGGGGGTTCAGGGGGCAGTGTAGTGGCCTCACAGCAAGTGTGTGTGTGTGTGTGTGAGTGTATGTGTTTGTCCTGTAATGGAGTGTCCAGGTTGTTTCTCCACCTTTCAACCCATCAGAGAATGGAGGAAAGGATGAATGAATTTATATTAAAACCAATACAAATAGCTGTGAAATTAGCAGAAAATGTGATATTTGAGTGTGTTCCATGTAGAGGACATTCATGTGTTTATTATGCAAATCGCTTAGGAAATCAACCAAATTTTGCACATAAAACTTTTGCACACATCTTTATTTGCAGCCAGGTGGATCTTATTTGATTAAAATGACATTCAAAAAATAAGTCATAGCAACAGCAAAGCCTAAAAGTCCCAGAAGAAGATTTTTTGCTGGAATGAGGTTGATGAGGCGGTTTATGGATAAAGGAGAGATGTGGAAATTGTTCCTGAGCATCGGTGGGTGGTGACGACACGGAACATGGGTTATTAGCATCTTTAAAGGGACCTTATGGAAAATGTATTTCTCGCTTTGTTCAAATTGAAGTTAAAAACAGCAGGTGAACATTGTTAACATTTCACATTCCCAGTTTTTGATTCGACTGTTAATGTTAATGGTAATGTTAATGTTTCTGTGATGTCACAAATGTCACTCTCTTTCCATTTGGATGTTATGAGGAGTGTTTCAAAGTGGACATCTTTTTCAATGAGGTGACCTAGGATACTTGCCTCCAGACCAAGAGGTCATGGGTTCGAATCCTACCTTCAGCAAACCACAACTAGGTCCCTGAGCAAGACCCTTAACCCCAAGTTGCTCCAGGGAGACTGTCCCCTATAGTCAGGGAATGGAAACCGCTTTGGATAAAAGCGTCTGCTAAATGCCGTGAATGTAAATGTAAATGGTCCAGTCAGAGGTTGTTTACGTCTCAAAGGCACAGTGCCATAGATTGTTTATGAGCTGTTTCATAGCAACAGACTATTTGTTTTGGTGCCTAACACCATGTAAACATCATAATATATAATCATAATATATAATAAATAACAAACTAGAACATGTGGGATATGGGCCCTTTAATCCAGGTCTGACAGTGGGACAGTGGGCTGGTTTAATGGTTTGAAACTGGAGTAAGGACTCGCAGAGTCTGTGAAAGAAATGTAAATGTCCTTCTCTCTGCTGGCAGAATGAAAGAGTGCGCCTGGCTGCATCGCTTTAGCCTCCAATCACTCTACAGCTGAGGAGCTCCCCATCTCTCCAAAGGGGGACACACAGCATCTGAGCTTCAGTTATCCCCAGTGAGCAATCAGCACTACACAAGCCCACACAACTTAGCGTGTACTGCGTGTGTGTGGTTTTAATAGTCTTCTGTGTAAATGTATGGAAATGGACCAGTATGTGTTTAGTGTTATGTTGTGTGTGTGTGTGGTGTGCATGGTCTTCTGTGTAAGTGTATGGAAATGGACCAGTATGTACTGGGCTGTGTGTGTGTGAATGTGTGTGTGTGTGTGTGTATGTGTATGTGTTTGTTTCCTTTAAGAATTTTTTTAATTAATTATTTTTTGATTTTGTGATTTTATGTACCATTAACATAGTATATTAATTACTATGCACTCAGTTCATTTATTTGAATTGCACTCAGTCACATTGTTTAAATTGTTTGTTTTTTTTTTACTTTGTAGCAAATTACAGACACAACACAAAACAGTTTCTGGTTAATACCTGATGAACATTCTGGCTTCATAAAACACCTTGAACTAATTCAAATACATTAATTTAGTTGATAATTTATTTGTAATTAATTGGTTTCGTTAGAATGGCTCCCACAAAGAAATGTCAGGTGGGTTTAAGTGTGTGTGTGTGTGTGTGTGTGTGTGTGTAATGAACCAGTGACCTGGGATAGGCTCCAGGTTAGGAAAGTGGCACAGAGAATGAAAGAATGGATAAAGTAATGTTAAAATCAGAAAGTTGACATAAATTGGCCTTAAATGTCGAGAAAATTGTGACATTTAGTGTCATGTAGAAGAAAGTCGTGTGCTTGTTTTTGCTTCAGAGATCAACCTGACATAAGTGGGGTGCTTAAACTTTTGCACTCGCCTTTACCTGCGGCCATTACAAAAAATAAAAGTCTTAGTAACAGCAAAGCGACAGTAGGCCAATAAACTTGAATGCTGATCTTCTGGATGTAAATACCCATTTAATTTTCCTTATACAACTGTCAAGAACAAAGTGACACCTGTTTATATTTGTTTCTTTCTCTGTTGTTTTGTTGTGCATTTCTGGCCTTGCTATGTTTTCTATCTTTTCTTGACGTGTTCCCTGGTTTGTTTATCTTATAAAATCGTCCCATTTTTGTTTAAAATTACACCAACTTTTTTTTTCCTTATGCAGGACCTTCCCTTCAGTTCACCAGCATACTTGCTAAAATTCAATTGGCCATTAAGGTCTCTTTTGTTACTATAAACTCACACTTCTGCCAGTATTTATCGTAGAAATGCTAACTACAAGGTGAATCCATCATTTTTATCTGATTCCATCATTAAGTGAATCCTTATTTTTTCCTTACAGTTTGAGGGATTCCATGATTTGTTTCTTTATCGGTTTGAAAAACTCATCTATTAATTAAATCCACACACATATGTGAGAGGCGAGACAAACACAGGTACTTATATACATGCTTTCCTTTACTAACCAGGCAGTCATGTGCATGAATAAAGAAAATAGAAAGAAAAGAAAGAAAAATATTAAAGAAAACAAAAGTAATGGTTCTAGGGCCTTGACTGCCACCACGAGGCCCTCCTTAACCAAAATAAATAAACAAATAAATTAACTCAAACCCCTTTGGCAGCTCCCATAGCCCCTTGTGTGTGAAAAGGTCCCTGGCAATACGTTTTCCGACCGTCTCCGAGTGTCCGTCCTTACACAGGCTCCTCACAAACCCCTGGCACGACGTCCGTCCAACTCACCAGTCGTCCAGTACCCTGTGGCTCATCTTCCTCTCCTCGGCGCATGACCTACAACACAGAGCACAAAGACCTCAGCCCTATCTGCCCATGACTGGCCCACATGCACTCCTGGTATGCTGAGCCTCTTTCCTTCGGGCCGGCTGGGGCGCGCTGACGGTCCCTGCCTCTCGGTCTGTTTCACTGCCACACCGGTGTTTCCAATCTCCCTCGTTACTGTTTCTTTCACCTCCGCTCCACTGTCACTCTCACCACACCAGGGCTTCTTGAAAGGCAAACAGACAGAGAGAGTCTCCCAAACCACGACCCAGCCGCCTCACCACGTCGTCAGCCCCTGAACTCGGTACCCGAGTCCGCTCACACGTCCCCCGATGCGGTGAGGCTGCAGCTCCACGGTTGCTCTAGAAAGCCCTCTTTGTCCAAACTTTCACCCCAAGAACGTCCAGGGAATGCGTATGCCTAGAGCATGGTCTCGCTCATCCTGAAAAAGGCCCCAAGCTCCAGTCAATCAATCGTCAGAGGAAAATGTTGTAGGAAGACAGTAGGTCGCTACAGTAATTTATTTCAACATGTGTGAACATGCATATAAATACAGTGGAGAACACAAAGGGGGGTTGTTTAACCAGCTTTAAGGTCAATATTTGTTCTGAGCAACATTCACAGTCTGAACTCTTTAAGTAACTTCAGGAATAAGTTCTTCAGGTTTCTTGAAGGACATTCCAAAGCTCTTCTTTGGCTGACTTTTGTTCTCTGTCCAGACGATTCCAGACTACTTCAGTAGTCAGAATCAGAATCAGAAAACATTATTGATCCCAGAGGAAAACTTCTTATGTGATGACTGCCACAACACAAAGAGAGACACAAAGACACAAGACATTTACATTTACAGCATTTATCAGACGCTTTTACACAAAGCGACTTTCATTCCCTACTTACAGGGGACAGTCTCCCTGGAGCAACTTGGGCTTGAGGGTCTTGCTCAGGGACCCAATGGTGGTGCTGAAGGTAGGAAGGTGGGATTCGAACCCATGACCTTTTGGTCCGGAGGCAAGTATCCTACCCACTGAGCTACCCCCACCCAATATAAAATAAAATAAGTCTAAACAAAATCAAAATAAAAATCAGTAGAAAGAAAACAGCCACGGCATGAAATGACTATGCTACATACAGAAATGCTTGGTATAATATCGATCTATAAGTTGTTAGGAATGTTGGATGTAATCATCTGGGCTTCAGGGAGGCCCATGACTGATTCTTTAACTGCATTGGATCACTGAGATGCTGAAAAATGAAGTCGTTGCTAATCAGTTGGTTTTGCAGGGTGCGCCAACACTTTTGCACAGTACTGTACATTGCATGAGACAAAATAAATCTGCCTATGAAGTTCTATCTGCCTTTACCTTTTTAGGGTTGGTGTTGTGTCATAATGTCTGGCATTGATTTGCAGGTTTCTGTGTAAAATTCCTGACATTCAGGCGTCACAAGACCCACAGATCCTGTTTTTCGGTCAGGCTTGGCTGACCTGCACGCTGAGGCAGAGGTTCCACAGTCACAGCAACCAGTGACCCAGGGGGCTGTGATGACCAGCTGCCCTGCAGGCCTGATGGAAGGCCTTCACTTGTTGTTCTTGTCTCAGGTGAATCTTTAACCTGCTTTAGTGGTGTCGACAGTGCCAGAGTGGTCATGTGTTTTCTACAATAAGGCCTGTTCAAAGTTTAGAAATGTCCTGGAGAAAAACAGGCAGGTTAATTTTTTGCTTTGGAGATTCAACTTATGCAGGAGACAGTTGCAGGCTATGAGGCCAATGCCAGCTAAAGGCAAAGCTAGATTATACTCCATTATTTAGGCCATTACAGCCCATGTGGACGTGTTCGGAAATCACTAATAGATTTGCTTATATGGTTTCTGACATTGAATGACTTACTGTTACGTATAAAAATGGACTAAAGTAACGGTAAAACAATAGCAGCTGTCTCAAAGCCCAACATTTCTCCATAAGATCAGTTTATTTGGAATTCAGACTTGATAATAATGCTAATTGGTGCTAACTTCCATTAGCTGTGTTAGTCAAGTAGCTATGTAAGCCTTGTAGCTATGTTGGCCATGTAGTTATACTTTGTACAAACATGTCTTGCTTAGTGGCAAGTTGAGTCTGGAGTAAAATGGTGTAATTGGTGTTTTTTTGCAACCCCATTTCTTTAAAATTGTCCAGTTGAACTTTTTAATAGGTCGATCTTAATTGTAACTCTGATATCTTGTCGTTCTGAGTGAAAATGAATTAATGGTTTTATGAACTTGTACATGTGGAATCGCTTCAATCTTCAGCCATATGGAAAGCAACTTTCTTGCACATGAATATATATATAAGATAGTAAAATAATTAATAGTATGATAAAACAATAATAACAAAATAGATCAATGTAAATAAATATAATAAATTAATACAAAAATATGCTAACTGTTCTATATTAAATAACAAAAATGTTTGATATGGCCAGTTGGGAGAAAAGTGTGACTGTGAACGTCCTCTAGGAATTGAGGCATATGAATTGCGCTCCTTTCCTCAAGAGTTAATATTTGCGAATTAATGCTGATCCCTGAAAGGACTCGCAGCAGGATGACTCGTGTGCAGCTGACGACGGGCCACTCCATCTTACTGTCTGAAATCCCGAACCCTGTTTCGTTCAGCGTGGGCGGCGATTCGTGCACATTATGTTAACTACTGTAGAGGGGAACTGTATTTAATTCATCATACCCATTCGATGTGGATCTGAATAGCTGAATGTTTAACAGTTGGGAAATGACAGCGTATGGGGTGGGCTGGGGAGACTCGCAGAGGGAGGATTTTTTACCCGTGTGTGTCCACACACATGTATTTAGTCCTTTATGGGGACTGGATGGTGGTCCCCATTTCGTGCTGCTTTTCTTAGAATAAAAAGACAAAAAAAAGAAAAAGATCAGCTTTTGGTTGCTGAAGTTAAGTAACAATGATGAGAAACCCTCTCAGGTTCTTCAAAGATCACCATCATGTTTGTCTTTAAACTTACTTATGTGCTACAGCACTACTTTTACTTTTACTTAAAAATCCAATAAAAATGATCCAGTCATATTCTTTTCTCTATGGTATCTACACAGAAGGAGCTAAAGGAGCTCTCCTATTAGTCAGGCCTTCAGGAGCTGGACTGAAAGTCTTCTATGTTAGATTAACCACCAAGTAGTAAGAGACACCAACCAATCCCATTTTGATTTCAAGTTGGTGGGATTACTTATTGTAACAGAAAACGTCACTCTATACCTTTTGGAGAATCTAGATACGTCACTGACTGTGAATTAGAGTAGTGGTCCAGCCAGAGTGTGTGTGTCAGGTGGTGTAACCAGTGGTTGTGTTTCAGATAGTGTAACCAGTGGGTGTATGTCAGATGGTGTAACCAGTGTGTGCCTCAGACGGTGTAACAAGGGGATGCGTGTCAGGTGGTGCCACAGCTCTATGATTGGACTCTTTACAGAAGATGTCACCATAGAAATGGCAAATGAACTCACCAACATGTTCATATGTTATAAGTTTCAGATACAACACAGAATTAATTTAATACACTTATGGTTGATTTAGAACACTCAGAAAACATTTATGTTCAACAGAATATCTCTTTAACACAAATAGGGATGTTTTATTCTTTGTCGACCCCCAGTGAAGCTCCATGTGAAGCTCCATGTGTCTGGATGCTGATGATGGTAAATAGTGAATTTGAAAGAAGTCAGTTTTTTTTTGGAACTATTTTGCTTCACAGTGTCCTGAATGTATCCCTACAGCTGGCATGGTTTTAGTTTTAGGACCAAAAGCTTCTCAAAACTCTGGTTAAACAAAAAGTCAGGCAATGCAACCATAACCATTTGATGGAAAGAGTTTTGGAAGCAAACATCTGGCTCTTTTCCCCACCACTGTGATCAGAACGAAGCACTCCAAACTGAATGACTTGGAATTTTTAGAAAATTGGTGGAATTCCCCTTAAACTTAGCTTTGATTTGGTGCTCTGCTCATACAATTGACGCGCCCTTGAAAGGATAGGAATACGAACAGGCCTGTGTGTGTAGGTGTGTGTGGAGGGGATGTAATCAGTCGTTGAACCTCCCGGGCTGCGGAGCTCCGGTGACAAATTGAAAGTGTCTCAGTCTAGTTTATTGCCCTGATCAGGTCAAACGAAAAATATTGGAGGTCCGAGCGGGTAGACGGCGCCGTCCGCCGCAGACAAATGGACTGATCATTTCTTATTGAGAAACAATTCCTAAAAGGTAGTTTGGAGCGTGAGTGAGGGAAGCAGTGGGCTCGGAGCTTCAGCGCGGCCCGCCGCTCCCACCATGACCCCTTCCTCCGCCGCTGGAATTAAATGAATAGAGAGAGGGCGAGTTTCTGATGGCACAAATCCACCGCACAGACACACCATTTGTTATGAACTAGGGGGTTCTGATGAAGTGTGGGGAGAGGGCTCCCTTTTTTATTTATTTATTAATTTTTTTTCCTCTTCCCTCTTCTTCTCCTTTGCTCTCTCTCTCTCTGTCCGTCTCTCTCTCTCTCTCTCTCTCTCTCTCTCTCCCT
This sequence comes from Brachypetersius altus, assembly GCA_037974465.1. Classification (NCBI taxonomy): domain Eukaryota; kingdom Metazoa; phylum Chordata; class Actinopteri; order Characiformes; family Alestidae; genus Brachypetersius; species Brachypetersius altus. The sequence continues at coordinate 26,662,836 of JBBPDB010000134.1, forward strand.
CTCCCTCTCTGTTTCCCGGGCGAGGTACAAGGCCGGCCTTCAGGCTGCTACTCTTCAAATGGATGGAGGGAGGCGATTGAATTTTACACTCTCCTGCCTATGATTAATACCCACAGGGCTGCGGTCGACATGGGGAAAAAGTGTGTGTGCGGGGATTGGTTTGAAGCCAGGTGTCCACAAGGTGGCGCTCTTGGTCCACTGTTCTTCTTGGCGGCACTGTAAAGATGTACTTGGGCAAAGAAGTCAAACATGTTCCAGGAAAATGGACAGGAGTATAAAAGCATCTGCATTTTCAGCTAGGAGAAGCATTTTAAGTCACGCTTATAGATAACAGTGAGTTGTACAGTCCAGAAACCACATAAGGGAGTCTATTGAAGATTACTGAACATGGTTTGAGACGTGATGACCTGAGCTAATTGATTTCTATGAGCTTCCATTACTTGTTAGGTACATTAGCTGTGCAACACAAATGAAGCAAATTTAAAGAGCTCATATCTATTTGAGGGGCCCATATTATTTTTTGAGACTGTATTGAATTGTATTTATTTATGCCTTTATTTATTAATTTAATTTCCAGATGTCCACTTACGACATCTGTGTAGTTTTATGTACCGTTTTTTTTATTTTATATATTTTTTATTTATTAACCATTTTCTAACCATTCTTTATACTTTAATATTGAACAGACCGTTTTTGTTGCAGTGTTGACAAGACTGACATATCTAAATTTCCTTGTAATGATTGGCTGCCTCGTATACCTCATTTAAAAAAACCCCAAAAAGCAATCCAGGTTTAACCATGCAGGGTAGGGCATGGAGTTTACTATTTGAAACTTGTTTACGCATAACAAACACGATTATTTAAAAATAAACTGAGGTAAATTCTTTTTTTTTAAATAATATGGGCCCTTTAAGGACACCATATGTCTCAGCTGATCGAGTATGTTTCCCCAAGAGGGTAAAAACTGCAAATTTGATTTTCTGCTGAACTATTCCTTTAAAGCAAACCCTCCCGTTCACTTCCAAGTCAACGTTAATAGAACACCCCCCCCTTTTTATTCGCTTCACGGTGTGTTTCTCAGAATGCTGTTCTAGTGTAGCGGGCAGTAAATGTCAGTTTATCACTTAACCCATTGTAAAAGGGTTGAAAGGTCTAATAAAACTCCAGTGAGGCGGCATTACCGGACTATATAACGGATGTTTATGGCTCAGGCTTAGGTATTTGGGGGCCTACTTGTTAAACGCTAAGGTGCAGCTATGAAATATTTCATTTTTTTACAGTATTTTTATAACTGGGCCTATGTTCCTGAGATACTCTTGATTATTTTTTACTAATTTCTTGTTATTTACTTTTTAAAATCATCAGAATCTATACATTAATTTATAATATGACTGCACTTTTTTTAAATTTTGTGTACCAGGACAAGATGCAGAATCTCAGTGGCTTTGAGCTTTGACCCTGTGACATCCACACACACAAGTGTTTTGTCCCTGGAAACGTTAAGGGAAGCGGAAACGAGTGAGTGCTTTACAGATGAAAGGATCGATAAGGGCCTCGGCACCTCAGACAGGAGACACTGGCTGGTTTAATTTTGCATAAATAATGCAGAAAGGCAGAGTGTGTGTGTTCGTGTGTGTGTTTTTCCAGGATGAGAATGTCCAGAGAAAAGCAAGAGATAACCATCAAGTTTTTTGATAGAAATATCTGTTATTGATTAAGGCAGATTCCAGAATTTCCAATGATGAGGATTCAATACTGATATTTCAATTAAACCCAAGATTATGCACAAACACTCTCTCGCTCTCACACACACATACCCACACACACCACACACACACACACACACACATACACACACACACACACACACACACACACACAGGTTTGTGTTTATACCGTCTCAGGACATAGAGTCCTGCATATATAACATATATTGTATATATAGTTAAGTATCTATATATAATAATATGATTACATATACTTACCTATATATAAAATTCAGTGGTATATATATATATATATATATATATATATACCACTATAATTTGTTCCATATGTATTATATATTTTCAAATCTATATTTAATAACATGTACTACATTTTTATGCATCTTTACACACACTTAATGTGGCCCATATAATATTTGTGTACCATGTGTACGTAACATGTGTGTGTGTATGTATGTATATATGTGTGTGTGTGTGTGTGTGTGTGAGTGAGTGATGCCCTGATCAAGTTTTCACAGATCAGAAACGATGCGTTCATTTGTTTCCTGTTTGTCTGTGACAAAGCGCAAGGTTTACTGAGCATTTTCAGCTGTGGGGCGCTGGAAGCTAGCAAACGATATAAGTGAGCACCGTCCTCACAGTGAAATGCTACATACGGTTTATGAAATGATGCATATCTCCTTAGGGAAGGGTTTTATATTTATTTTTTTACTTTTTCTTTAGATTTTTCAAAGGACAACTCTGACATTTTGGCTCATTGTCTCATATTTCACTTGTTTCATTTGGAATAAATACCTCAGGACAGATCTGTATGAATGTATTTAGCAAAGCAAAAAAGAACATGGCCGAGGGAGCTGAGGGAGCTGAAGGTACATGAATGTTTATAAAATGTATGAATATGTAGATATTTGTATTTGGAGTATATTGAAACTAACGCACTTGGGTGTAGTCACTGGTGGGGGTGGGGTGGGGGTTGGGGGGTTATGACTGGACTCCTTGGTCCGTGTGCACTTGTTTTTGATTTTGTCATCCAGTTTAGATGGAGTATTAAATTGTTATATTACTGTGTTACTGCCACAGATGGCAAAGAGCCAAAAGATTCAAGGTGCTTAGATAAAGGTATTCTAAACACTCAGCATTCCAACCTGAATAACACAGCTGGTCTCATTACCATCTTCCCTTTCACTCTTGCTGGTTTCCGTCTGTCATGGATCCTTTAACCCCAAGTAGTTAAATTCTTTCACCAAGCAAATTTCCTCTTCAACAAATACAGCTAATTTAAATCATTTTAGAGGAAGGTTCATTGAAAGTAATGCTTTTGGACTTTTTGGAATTTGTAGTGTTAGCATATTAGCTATGCCTGTTAGCTATCCACACAAGTTGAAATTCAAGGTTTGACCCACCATTTGAAAGGGAGTCCTTGTGCTGCTGCTATGCTCCAGTGTTTTTAGAGAGGTGTAACAGGCAGTGTTCAGTGGCAGAATTTTGTTTTTCTCAATTAATTTGTGTGTTTTATGAGTTTGGACCTCCTCCCACAGATCTGTAGACACCTTAGCTTCAGGTAAAGCTAATTTTACTTATTTTACTTTTCTTACTTTTTTACTTATGTGGGAAAACATACAGTGATTATTTGTATGATTATTTGCTGATGTGTTTCTTGTTGTCTTTTTTTTATACTACATTTTCAATGTTTGCATATGTTCCTTTTATGCATTAATATCCTTAATGATCCTATTAAAGATGACCCTACACCTAAACTGAACCTTAACTTCAAGTCCAAACCTGAACCTAATTTTAAAACTGAGGCCATTGGTTATCGAACAGCTAGTTAACAGCTTGTCTATAGATAATTTAGACTCTTAAAAAAAGAAAGGACAGCTTTCTGGCACTTTTGCAGCTTTTTCTAAGTATGACTCGGCCAGCAACTGGATCCAGAATTTCATAGTTACAGACTGACAGGATTCATAGTTAAAAGCTGATTGAGTGACATTTCAATGGCAATTTCCTTTTTTCTCATTACCCTTACTTTCTCTAGAAAACCTCAGACATGTTTTCTTTTTCTGCTTGAGTCATGGTTGCTCCATACCATACTTCAGAAGGACACATCTAGACCTCTACATGGCGTCAAATACTATAATGAAAACCATGTTTCAATGCTTGTCCTGCCAAGCAAGAGGAAAACTAAGGGGAACTAACTGTTTCTCCTAGACATAACTGAGCTCAGTTTAACATCAATGTAAGATTTTGTTCATTTTCTCTAAAACTTCTTAAATTCCATTGCTGAGAAAGTGTCTTCCTAATCTCAGCAATTTCTCCCTTTCTTTCCTCTCACAGATCTTTATTTGTCCTTGGTCTTCTTATAAATCTGCCTGTACAACATCTGAAATGTGTCTTAGTGATCAAATTCAAGTCTCAAGTCTCAATCAAATTCAGAGAGTTTTGAGACCTTTTTAAGATTCTTAAAGAGAGGAAAACCGATAAGCTGATGAGAACAGCAAAGGATCTCCTATCTTTAGTTGATTTGTGCTCTTTTGCTCCTTAATTCTTATAAAGCAGGGTTTTGTCACGGCTCGGCCAGTGGCCAGTAGGGGCCACTGTTTTGATTTAGTTTTGGGGCTTTTATTTTGGGTTTTTGTGCATGTTTGTTTCTTGTTTCACGTTTTCAGCTGTCTCGTGTTTAGTTAAATTGATTATGTTTTGTGATTGGTTTTCTGTCTGTGTCTGTATGTATTTAAGTTCAGTCCATGTGGACCGTGGGCATCGGTCCATCATCCCACACATCTCTGTTTTGTTCATGTCTGTAGCGGCCTTTGAGCCAGGTTTTGTTTCGTTTATGTTTGGAAATAAAGAGAGCACAGTCATGGATGCCTGCCTGCCTCGTGCCTGTTGTCTCTGGGGTAAATCATGGCAGCGGGTTAACCCCCGTTGCCGTGACATGTTTAGGAAAAAACAAATCAGACTTTTGTTCATATATTGTTTTTTTTTTTTCATACTGTTGTGCTTGAGAGACACCATCGACCGGAACCAAATTCCTTGTATGTGTTCGCTCACATACTTGGCCAATAAACACAATTCTGATTCTGATTCAAGAATCTCCAAATAAGAAGATGATTTACTTATAATAATACAAAGAAAGAGAATCGAGAGAAGCAACATATTCCTTTGGGACGCTTTAGAACCCAATCCTAACAGGTTTTCAAAGCCACATTTGAAATGTAGCCTCTTTACTCCACTCATCTCTAAATGCAATCTATAATCATTTACTAACTATTCGTAGACTAATCAAAGGCTTACTAACCATAGACAAACTAATGCTGTGCTAATAAATCCCACACTAACTAATCAGGCACTAATCACTAATCAAATGACAACTAAACACTGACTAATTTTCCCATAAACCATAGACTAACTACACTCAACAAAAATATAAACACAACACCTTTGTTTCTGCTCCGATTTTTCATGAGATGGACTTAAAGATCTAAAA
>JBBPDB010000134.1:26668149-26684595 GCA_037974465.1 Brachypetersius altus
TTTAGAGTTTTGGTAAATGGGAGATTCAGATTTGCAAACTGTGTCCTAACCAGATGAATAGTGTTTAAGATTTTGACGACTGTGGGAGTGATTTGATGAAAGGGTTTTGGTAGTTGACAGTTTAGTTTTTACAAAAAAACTGTAAAATAGTTTTGGGTCAAATGTTTGGTTTTGCAAGACAAGTGGAAGGTTTTGTGAGTGTAGCTTAAATTTGTGTTTAGTGTTTTGAGACAAAGAGATGAGATTTCAGGAAATGTGTTTTAGCAATTCAGAAAAACTGTAATACAAGAACATATTTGTAGTCATTTTGTAACTACATAATGTAACTAATGAAATTAAACGAATGTAACTAATGATCTACTTACTGTATAGCAAAATAACAACATCTGCAGACTTCAAAGGGTTAAAATATGCTTCTCAAACACATCTGGCTTTGGAGCAGGCCTGGAACCTCCCTATCTCTGCCATTTGTGGCTTTGCCTGGGAATGGACCTCAATGCAATTTCAGCAGTGTTTCATCATCCCAGGCCAAGCTGTTTGCTGCTAATCTGATAAAGTCCCATCTAACACACCCTTGTCTCCCCACAGGGCTCACTGAGTGGTCCATCTTTCGGCTGAACGAGTTTCACTTCTTTAAACCTGAGCAATATTAAACAAAACCCTGCCCACTACAGCCACACAGGAAAAAAGAGAAAAGCTAGTGCTACTACGCTAGACTAGCCGCCCTGACTCACCTCATCTTTGTGCCAACAGCCGTTTAACCTGCTACGTTGGAACCTGATCCATCCCCTGGCCAGTGCCTCGTTAGCCTCGAATGAGTTCAGACGGGCCAGGCCAGAGAGGTGTCTCAGGTTACCCTGCTAATGTTATTTAGCCGCTAACGCATGCAGCTGGCGGATGCTAGCGTGTCGGACAAATAGCCCTGGCCTTAATAGCCAGTGGTGATGGTGATGGTGGGTATGTGCGTGTGTGTAAGTAATGTGTTCTTTTTGTATGTGTGGTGGGGAGGCAGGGATAATATTTGTAGTTTACAGGATGCAATTTTCTTTAATATAAATGTTGTAATGCAATTTAGCGGCCGGTGAAGCGCCTGGGCCTGTGCGATTTTGCTGACGGCCTACTTTTGCCTCTGCATGGATGAGTGGCTCTCGGGGAGTGCATTATGCATCATTTTCACCCGTTTAAAGATTATATGTGTGGCGGAAAGGCATTACACAAACAAGGAAATATGTCTTTGATTAAAATATATTTTATCTCTTTATTGATTAAAAGGCACAGTTTCATAAATAGAGTGCGTCTGACCCTCCTCCTGTGTCTAATGCTTTTGTTAAGAGTGTTTTCTTCATGCGTTTGTCTGCAAAGTAATGCATTTATTCCAGTGCAGATCTATTGGAATCTATTAGGCTTGAAGCTCAAGGGGAAAGCGGGGCCTCTATAGTCTATTGTTCAGATGCATTCTGTCCTGCTTTAAATTGTTCCACACAATTTTAGACTCTGATTATCTGTGATGTAATTGATTACTAGACAAAGAGGAGATTTGTAGTCAACTTAAAGTTAACCTTTAGAATTCTATGGGTATTGTTTCCTGTTTCTGTAAAGCTTTAAATAATGTGTAATGTAGAAATGCTTGACATGCTATTTTACACACAACCCAGTCAATAATTTCAATACAATTCAATACAATTTAACCAAATATTTAGACACAACTGACCCCCAAAAAAACCCAAATTCTGTTAGAAATGTCCTTTTTACCGCAATCATACATTTAAAATATTCAGCTTGCCCACACATTAGTATTATAATAAGATATATTTAAGAATTCAACCGTATACAATCTAAATCAGTCTGTCTGCACTGGTTTATAACTGTCAACAGTGCCGCCTCCACCCTCACACACACCCCTTCCACCCATTCCCAGACTCCCACACACCCCTTCATCACACCCTCACATTCACACACACCCCTTCTACCCACCCCCACACTCACATGCACCTCTTTCACCCACCTCCACATATGTGTTTTTTGCTTGTTTTTACCATCAGAACTGAACATGCAGTAAGTTATTTGCATTTTTAAATGACAACATTTTAAAAAATTGACATCATTTCAAAAGTTCAAGACATCATAAAGTTTGGCCTCTCTGGCCTCTCTCAGGCATATGATGCACCCTGTCACACTACAAACACTGTTCAGGAACTTTCCAAGGAACAAGTTCCAGAGCTTCTCTGGGATGTGCTGGACAATCTATTCTGATTGTAGAAGCCAAACCGTACAGCTCACAGGACTTCTGCTGTCCAGGCTGTTTAGGAGGCACCAGGGGGATCAACAAAATTAGGCATATATATACAGTAGATATATATACAGTCATGGCCAAAATTATTGGCACCCTGTGACAGTTTAGGGGGTAATGTGGGGGGACGGCTGATAGAGGTCGTCCCCGTATTGGTTATTGTTGGTGGGTTTAAGATAATGTGAATCACCTGTGTGTGTTTTTAGCACATGTGTTGGGTGATTGGTGGGATTTAAGTTCAGTTTGGGTTGACCTGGGTTGTCGGTTAACCAAGACACAAGCTTGGGTTATTGGTTTATGTTAATGTCTGTAAATAAAGTTTACTCTGTAACATGGAAACCACCCTGCATGCTGGCTCTTACTTGGGAGAGAGTCGGCGACGTCACACACCCCTGGAATTTCTGTTGCAATTACAAATTTGGTATATAAATGTTTATTTGCTTTATGTGCATTGGAAAACTCAAAAAAGGGGCCAAACAATGGGCACCTTTTATAAAATTGTGAGTAATTTTAACTTCAAGCATATGATTTAAACTTAAATTTGCCAAGAAATATGTGGTTGTGGTTGCATTTGCGCATGGTCTGCTTTTTTCTTGCCATAGTAGCCATGAGAAAAATAGTGAAAATAATAGTAAAATATATAGACTATATAATACTATGTATTGAATACATTACATTAAAAAACATGCCAGCTGGAGCAGTGTCAGTCTCGCCAGCATCCCCGTAAAGTAGCGACCACAAATTGTGTCAAATGTGGCTTTTCTCAGCTTTTTTAGTGTTGATCTAATGCACATAAAGGAACTAAACATGTGTATACCAAAACATTTGTAATTGCAATAGCCTTCTGGGAGAAATTGTGCATTTTCTGGAAAAATTCCAGGGGTTCCGATAATTTTGGCCATGACTGTAAAGTAGAAAACACTAGGGCATGAAAGGGACAATGACATGGAAACTAGTTAAAGGTTGTGAATACCCTAATCACTCCACAGTCCACATGGTCCATAAACAGAAATTTAAATGCAAAATGAGCCCAACTTGATTCTAGAGTTATTATGAAAAAAAAAAAAGAAACCAGTGTACAGTTCACATATACTGATCTACACTATATGTCACTATTTAGCCCCACCCACTGAAGTTACTAGGAGTTTTTCAGCTTGGACATCCTTTTGAACACAAGAAATCTTTAAAGGCACAGTATCAGAAACAGACCATTTAATTCTGAGGGAACTAAATTAGCTTCTAACAATGAATGATGAATGTACTTAAAACAACACAAATGTCATATGTGGAGAAAAATTAATATAATACCTTTAATCTTATTACATTCCTGCAACAATCTGACATTTGCTGAGGCAATTTTGCAGGGTGTACATTTTTTATCCATATCCCAGGCTGCTAGTTTTGTCACTAATGGAAAGGTTATATGGATACAAAGATAATAGTGTTGAAAACACCTCTTGAGTTCTCTGGAAAGAAGGATTTTTGCCTCTAAAGGGACTTAAAATGAACAGCAGCTGTTTCTGCTGCATTCTAATATGATTTTCTGAAGAACTTGCAATGGTGAGACCTGCAGTGCTGCTAAAAGAGAATGAGCGAGAGCCAGAGAGAGGGAATAAAAGAGAGGGAAAGAAAAAGAGAGCGAGAGAAAGAGATGTGTGCATTGTCTGATGAAGAGAGATGAAGCTGAGTGAGAACAGATGGAGGTTTGCTCTTTAATTAACCCAGCGGAATCAGGCCCTCGGCCCGTGAATAACACCCAACACCGTGCAGCCCAGCAGGGGAGAACCAAAGGGACTTTACCCCCCAAAGCTACTGCCCCAACATCAGCCCCCATCACCCCCCCACCCCCAATCCACCGGCACACGCCGTTTTATTTCTCATTAGTACGAGACAAAACTGCTGGGGGATGAAATTTGCTAACAGGAATTAAAAGTGCATTAACACATTGGAGAGACTCGTTTCTGCTAATAGTTTTATTAGTGCTTTGACCTTTCCGTTCATTAGAGGAGTTGATAGGAGTGAGGCAGGGCGAGAGACATCGGTTAAAACACAGGGCTAAAGACAGGCCAGGCAGTGGCTAAGTTAAAAGATGAGCTGGAGTTTGTGACCTTTGCCATATATATCTTAATTGTACATTAACTCTATTACAAAAACTGACCTTGTACCTTCACTGTCTGGCTGCTTTATTAGAAACTCCTTTGTGAGAAGCACTCTTCATAGTTTCAGTGTGAATGGGTGCAGCTAAAGATTGGTGGCTTAATAGGAGAAAAAATGTTTTTCATGACAGTACAAGACATTTTGAAAAATACATAATATTTACATGCTTTTCAAGCAATTTAATTAAAGTGAAGAATTGATTATATATGATATTAACCCTGAAGATTCATATTGTTTCTGTATTTTACATAACTAACAAATCCAAAGTAGTAAAACAGTAAAAGTAATCTGTAGCAAAAATAAAGAGATGCACAGCATTTGCAAGTACTTATAAAGTGTTTTAGTGCAAGAGAGTGTGTTCTAGGCTTGTCATGATACTGAAATTTCAAACTCGATACCGATACTGAGGATGGTGCTAGATACTCAGTACTATTCCAATACCACAGGGGGAGAAAATTTTAATACATAATTGAAAGTGTGCTTATGGGACTGTCATGCCGGTTTTCTGCATAGGAGAGCTTTGGACCAGCCTTGTTTGATAGGTCTCGGGGAGCTGAGGTTCCCTGTAGAATTTCGTTGTGCTAGGTTTCTCCCCGGCCGAGCTACTGGACAAAAAGCTCCATTTTAGTTGGCTCAGAACTTGGCCTCAGAACGGCTTTTTTCCCCGTTCTCCGTAGAGAACAATGGGGGAAGGTTTTTGGGCTAATAACTCCTGATCCCCCTGGGCTAGAGGGGGCAAATGAGGGATCATTGGAAAGGTGTCATGGAGATCTACCCACATGTCAAATTTGGCTGAGTGCTTCCCCCGCAGAGCGATGCGGCTCGGAAAGTCTGTGCTCATAGGACTGATGCACCAGTTCTGCGGTGAGGAGGGCTTCACCACAGCCCATGTTACATAGGACTGGGGTAGCAGAGGGTCCATTTACAATTTTGCAGTGTTAGGTTGTTCCCCGGCTGAGCTTTGGGGCAATGGGCTCAGGATTCTGTCATGTAAGGGCTGTCATGTAAACATTGGGTCCAGGTAGCTGGGGGAGGGTCTGCCCACTGCAATGCCTGTTGAAAATTGTTGTAGTCAGCCGCCGATTTCCGTGAACCTGCAGATGCAAAACTGGTTTTAAAGTATCAACCATTGCTAATTAGCATTAAAGTAGTTCCACAGGTTCTTCAGTTCATTGTCAGGGTTCTGGGGGTTATATGGGTGGATGGCCACTAGAGGTCGTCCTAGTTTGGGTTATTGATGGCGGGTTTATGTTTAATGTGATTGACCTGTGTTTAGATTAGGGGGTTACACTTGTGTTATATGATTGGTGGGACTGAGTTGGAAGTGAAGTATTTGTGTTCTGTTTAAGGAGATCAGTGTTGTCGGCCTACTGATATGCAAGGCCTGTAGTAATGCTTCTCTGTGTTCCTTTGTTTAAAAAGGTTTTTGTTTGCTTCTAAAAATAAAAGCTGAAATGCATCATGGAAACCTGCCTGCTCTATTTGGGAAAGAGCACCCAGACGTAACATTCATGAGGTTAAAGGCTGAAGATGATCATGAATGGGAGGTTTATAATAAATAAATCACACCCACCCCCGTCGACAAATTGCACTTTTCAAAGCAAACTGATTTCAGTGGCGCCCTCTAGTGGTTTTATTCATATGTGCACCCCCTGCTAAGAGAAGAGGATTGTTGGTATGGATTGTTCAGTTCAAGAGTTTATTTTTTATTTTCCCTCTCTGTCCGGGTTCTATTGGAAAAGCCAAATCGTGAGCTCCACAGCAATTTGCTTTCCCCTGTTGTATGTAATTAGTACCTATAAGAAATGAAATAACATTGACAGAGGGATCGATGAGCCTGATCTATTGCGAAATTAATCCGGCTATCGACGCAACATGGAAACCGTACAATTAAGAGAACGAGAAAAGCAGGAAAGTGAGTTAACGGGGCGAGCGGGCGAGGAGGAGAATGAGCTTTATCTCCCTGCTTCAGTGCAGAGAAATCCTATGAAGACCTTAATTAATTCATACATTGTTAATGAACGACGGGCTGCGGCGGCTGGGATTATGCAAGAGGAGAGAAAAACACAATTAGAGATATCAGCCTAATGATTTTTTTACACGTTGGTGACCAGCATGTATTTACTGGCAATTTAAATTGTGCTAAAGCATATGTTTGTCCCTGTGTGTGCGTGTGCGTGTGTGTGTGTTTCTCTGTGTGTGTATTTGTGGATGCAAAGTGTAAACATATATGAGCCAGTTTGAGGATGCAGTCTTTGGTTCACTTGAGAGACTCAAGTGAACCAAAGACTGCATCCACAATTCGTATGTTTTTTCTCCTGTAAAGTGCAGATTAACATTTGATCTAAACATCCGATCTAGGCCACATTAGTGTGTGTGAGTGGAATGGAGATTTTTTGAAATGGATAGTGAGTTACTGTGGTGTGTACTGTTCTGTTTAGACCACAAAAAACAACCCACAATATCAGCATCCATAAAACTATAATTACATCACATTTCTACAGTCACCTTCCTTTGTGATATTCCTAGCGACACATGACACTCACATACACCCAATCTCTATTCTTCCAGCCTTCACCGCTTCCAATGAAAATAATGCAATATCACTACTATTACTACTACTAGGTGTTATTATAGACATAACAACAATGACATAATAAAAACAGGATGAATGAACAGTCAGCTCCATAATTATCCTGTTGTAACAACAGAGATTTTTCTATTTCAGTTGCTTGCAAACACAAATTAAATGTCAACCTTTTTACAACCACTATTTTTTACATTTTATTTTTACCCAAACCTCTCAAATTTAAACTCAATGTAAATGTAATTAATTGCAACAAAACATTTTTTAACAAAAATGTAACATTCACTTGTTTTCAGATTCACCAAAATTTCAAGTCTATTTTGGTGAAGAAAAGAAAATAAGCAGAAGAACGTGCATAGTAGTAGAGTGGAGGTAGAAGGAGAAGAAAATAAGGAGAAGAAGAAGAAAAGGGAGAAGAAGAAGAAAATGGACAAAAACAAGAAGATGGTGACAGGGCTGCACTGGGACAAAAAATTGGCTTTGAGCATTTTGAGCCACGATCCAGCGGTGGGTGTGGTACACGATCCAGACCGGGGCCCCTCTTGCTGTCGTTTTTTGGGAGGGAGTGCAGATGGGATTCCGTGCTGACCTAAAATTACCTGGCCGGCCCAGAGAAGGAGAAGAAAAAGAAGTAAAAGAAGTAGAAGAAGAAGATGGAGAAGAAGAAGAAAAAGAGGAGAAGAAGATGGAACAGAAGAAGAATAATATAAAGGAAAGTTAGAATAAGGATAATTATCAAAAGAAGAAAGAGAGGTAGGGGAAGAAGAGGAAAAGAAGTAAGAGAAGAGGAACAGAAGAAGAACAACAACAAATAGAAGAAAGGAGAAAAGCAGAATGAGAAGAAGAGAAGAAGAATATGAAAAAAAGAAGAAGAAAGAGAAGATGAGAGGAAGAAGATAAGGGAGAAGAAAAAGAAAGAGAAGGACAGAAAGGAAACGAAGATAAAGGAGAATAAGAGATGAAGAAGAAGGAGGAGAAGATAAAGGAGAAGAAGAGGAAGAAAGAGGAGGAGAAGAAGAAAAAGATATCGGAGTAGAAAAAGGGAGAAGAAAAGAAGAAGAAGCAAGAGCAGAAAAAGAAGGATTGCCTTTCAGGAGTTATGAGCCTCTAAATCACGGCCAGGAAATCTCAAGGTTCCTCAAGAGTGCTGCACAAGGAGTCTTCAGGCCGGCAGAAATATTGTTTATGGTTTAAAAGCGCCAGACGATGGATTTACAAAAGAAACATTCATCATGGCGGCCAAACAGAACCAAACATTCCTGAGATAAATACTCGTGCTATAGGTATACTTGTCACCTGGACAGCGCAATAACAAGTGAATCGGGGGGGCGATACGTCACCGTGGTGACGGCTGGCAGGCCAGACTGGGCAGTGGCCGAGTAGCAGAGCCTCCACCCGACCGGCTGAGAGGAGCTCAAGACTGTAAAGCATTAAAGCACATCACTGAACACACCATCAGCTGCTGCTTAATGGCCCCACCATCCTCTTTACCCCCTCTCCCTCTCTCTCTCTCTCTCTCTCTCGCTCACAAAAAACCCCCTTTTCTCTTCTCCAGTATGATTTAATGCACTCTTTTGTTAAACGCTGTGTCCTTTTAGGCCCCACTATTTCTCACTCAGCTGATAAAATGCTTTAAACACCCTTCAATAACGCTATAACTTTGCAATAACATTAATAATACATTCAATAATAATAAAACTACTGGTGTATTCACTGTTCCAGCTGGAGTACAGTAGTGCAGCTCATGTGTATTCAGTTTTATTGAGCTTTTATATGTGCAATTGCATGATTATTGCAATGTAAATACAGGTAAATACAAAGTTAAAAATGGAATAAGTGTTTTAAACATTTGTTAGGTCACGCTACTGATCAGAATGTAACTATATGATAACACATGCAGTAATAATGTAACCTCTGGTGGAATACTGGAATACAGTAGTACACTTCATCCATATTAACACACATGTATTACAAAATAAGCTGCATCGCTATAATCCCTCTGTAACAATGATTACTCCAGTAGTTACCTTGCTGTTGCATGCATAAGTAATGAGTTATTAGATATATATATTCCTATATTCTCTAAGGATTTAAGTAAATGTAGTTGAATATTGGTAATCATACATCTCCTGTGTAGTCTAAAACAGTAATGTCTTTTGGTTATAATTTGATACCCTCATGTTAAAAGTTGTGTCTGTTTAAGCATGACTGATATAAAGATTTAAACAGCTAGTGATGAGGCTGTATCTTTGTAATAACACATTAATAAAGCACACAACAATTTAACTACTGGTGTATTCCCTCGTGCAATTACATATGTATTTCACGTAATGATCTGTACCACTGTAATACACCAGTAGTTACATCATTATGGAATGCATTTTAGTTATTAAATGTTTTTAGTTATTATAATATCAATGCAACTGCTAGTGCAGCTGGAGCAAAGCAGTGTTCATGTAATTACACATGAATTACAATATAATTACATTGTAATAATAACCTGCAGTACTGTAATCCATCTGTAACACTACACCAGTGGTTGCCTTGTTATTGCATGTATTATTAATATGTTATTATATAGTTATTATAAAGTGAGATTCTAATTTCTTAGATTAATCATGGTAATCATACCTCACCGTAGTCTGTCTGGCTGCTCACCTTGTTGGATGGGGTGCTAAAAACAGAAATGCTGTTTGTTTATAATTTAATGCATACTTTTCTTAAACACTGAGTCTGTTTTTTACCTGGCTGATAAAATGTTTTAAAGGCTGTGAGCCCCAGACCCCACCATTCATATCAGGCTCATTTTAAGGCTAATATTTATGTATGCCGTATTGTACAGCCTCACAATGCATTATTTCTTTTTGTTGCAAGCCCCCGACCCCCCCACATCCCAAACATGCACCACAAGGCAGTGCACATTTCTCTCAGAAGCAAGTAGCACAACACAATTAACAGTATTGATTGGCCGGTCGCTCTGTTACAGCACGTCAGAGGAAAACATTTGGTGCCTTACAGGGAAAATAACGGGCCTCAGGTCAATGATCACTGCCTCCAGATCCAGATTCGAGTTGCATTTAATTGTGCTGGCAGGAGAACTCCTTAAAAAGGTTTCGTCCGACTCCCGGAGAGTTCTCTGCAGGCATAAAGTCGATAATTATATTTTACCCATCATTGTTTTAAAGATCTGCAGGACCATTTAGAGTGATATTCCTTGCTCTTTTCAGTAACAGCTTCTTGCTCTCAGGGCTTTTACTCCACTCTATTGTTCAGGCGCCCATTTTGTTTCCGGGCTTGACTGAGGAGCTCATAACATCAATAGAATGAGCAATGATTTAGCGACAGTACAGAGTGAAATGAGCCTGGTACAAACTTCCCAGTGGATGCTATAATTCACTAAACCAGAACTAGATCAGATCTGTGAGTGT
This sequence comes from Brachypetersius altus, assembly GCA_037974465.1. Taxonomy (NCBI): domain Eukaryota; kingdom Metazoa; phylum Chordata; class Actinopteri; order Characiformes; family Alestidae; genus Brachypetersius; species Brachypetersius altus. Next base: position 26,678,612 of record JBBPDB010000134.1, read on the forward strand.
GGAAAAAAAGTCTCGATAATAACTATGTAATAACATTGTTATAACTTTACAACAATACAAACAACAGTAATTACACATTACAAGTGTATTGTAATTATAAACTTGATCCATGTGTACTGCTGTGATCCATCTAACAATGAAAGCACCAGAATCTACACTGTTGCATTATTGTGCATTATTAAAGTGTTTTTACATAGTTATACCCTCCCCCCCTTCCCCTAGTTACATTGTTGTGGAGTGGGTTGTTACTGTGGTTGGCAGGACTCCACTTCTGGTTATGTGTATACATTTTATTTACCTTATTTTAATGTTGTTTTTCTTTGAGAAATAGAGAGAGAGCGATGAAGAGAGCTGATCTCTTCTCTTTCACTAAAGTCACCCGCCCTTGAGTCTGCACATCTGATGCTGAGTAATGTCTTTATATATTATATAGTACATATGTATCTTTAAAAGACTTATTTACCATTCCACTATAAAGTTCTGCAATTGAAGAATCTTATAGGAATGTACCCTACCGTATACTCTAAAGCCCTCTTTTAGAACATTTCAGACCCTTTATGCTGTTTTTGTAATTGTTTTTTGAGTCTGATTGACCGGTGATTACTTTGTTAATGGGTTTTAATGGCAGGAGTTCGATCTCCCACTGATCCACTCTGAGAGCGCTTGTCTTCTAGGCAGCCAAGAGATTAGAACACAGCACTGAGTGCATATTGATAACTGGGAATGTGATTAATGGCCGTTTAGCTAAGCGGCTACAGTGTGAGCGTCCAGCTGTGGAACACCTGTGTTTTATAGACCACCTTCTGATGGGACGAAAGGGAAGAGAGCAGAAGAAGGATGGATGCTAAAGAGGTGGGGACATGGTTTTTCATTTATTTTGCTTTGGGTAATTAAAGTAAAATGTTGCTTTTTCATGCCCACAGTCAAACTATGAGCTGATTCAAGTTGGTTAGAAATAACAAAGTATTCAAAGTTATTCTTATGGTGCAATCTGATTGGTTAAGAAGCATCCTGTCCACTCTGTAATTTGTGACATTTCTATTTTTAAATCTTTTTTTATATCTTATCCAAACCACCTACCACACTGTTTTAGGTCACTAGCATTGCTATTAACTTACAGTCAACAGTCAACATCAACAGCCTGATTAATTCAAACCCTTTTTGGTTATTTAATGTTTTAATGTTTGAAGTCAGAATAAACCAGAAGAAAATGGTTATCAGAGCAGTCACACTTAATACATAAATGTTTTCATTTTAAAAAATTGGGTAAATTATTTTTTGGTGCATACAAATAACAAAATAACTAAATAACAGGACAGCCAAAGTATTGGGGACCATATGCACAGTTAGTTGAAGCCGCTCTCCACGTATATGGTGACTCTTCCGGCATGGATGGCACACAGGCCCACGTCCTCGAACAGATCCACCAAGCAAAGCTTCGCTGGCTTTCTGCAGGGCCATGATGGTGGAGCTCTGGAAGAGGAGGTTGGTCCTGAAATCCCAAGCTATCTCATGCACCAGGCACTGGAAGGGCGACTTGCGAGTCAGCAGCTCTGTTAATTTTTGGTAACAACGGATCTCTCATGGAAGCACGGTGCCGGGCCCTTAACGATGAGGTTTCTTCATGCCACCGGTTGATGGAGCGCTCTTGCAAGCGGCCGTCGTGGCCAGCGGCTTTCTGGGAGCCTTCCCAATGGTGGATAAAAGGTGATAAAATGGTGAATAGGTGATAAAAGGTGCTGAGATGTTTCCTGGCATGGAATCCCACAATCTGTAATAATTAACTGATATGATGGGCTCCTACGCAAAAAAAAATCACTATGAATCACCACTTAATAAGACTAAAATCTCTGAGAAAATATTACAAAAAATGACACTTCTCAAAGGACGATTTGGCTGCTTACAGTCCTTTCTTTGTCTCATCGGAAATAAATAATGGGGCTTTAATTAGTTTTTTTTTAAATACCAAGGTGTATCCAAACTTTTGACAGTAAGTGTATGAATGTAGGGAGAGCGATGAGAAGAGAGAGAGAGAGAGAGAGAGAGAGAGGAGAGGAGATGCTGAGAGCCGGCAGGCGTCGGAGGCGGGACGCCAGTGGGCAGATGTGTGTGTGATGGATGGCTCGGCCAGGCAAGGCCGTGGATAAGAGTGCAAACAAACTGGGTAATAAATGAAGGGGCCCAAGCGGCTGCGATGGGGCGCCGGCTCCTCGGCCCGTGATACATGCCAAGGGGAGCCGCTGGCAATTTGTAATGGAGAAATGAGGAAGCTGTCAGAGAAATGAAGAGACAACGTTCTGGGGAAGGTGGGGAAGGAAGGGCTGGCCGGGCCACTGCACACCAGGGGGTTGATCAGGGCTGCATGGGGCGCTAATTCAGCCCATAATGAGGGCAGAGGAGACACGCTTTCCCGCCACAATAAAAAAGCACATATGCAGTCCATAGAGAGGTGCTGAATTCGACCACACATGCTAGCACTAGTACATGCCAACCAATCTCTAGCAAGTCCTCCATTCAAATTTACTAGCAAAAGATGCTAATATTATCTCACGCAAATGGTTTTGCAATAAAAATGTAGGTATATTCTCCCACACCTGTAAGTGAAAAAATACATGACAAATTTCAGATGTTGTTCAGGCTCATTTATAAGACGACCAAGTTTCCTTTTATATCTCATAGTTTCTCTGAATATTTGATTATTTGAGACGAATTGAGATAAAAAAAAGAGCATTTTAAGATATTAAACTGGGATCTGGGCTGAGATTAGAGAACGCTTCTTTCTCAGGAGCTGAATTTAGAAAGTGTGAGAAAATGGTCCAAATCTCATATTGATGTTAAACTGAGCTCAGTTATGTCCAAGAGAAACAAACTGGATGAAACAAAGATTTTCTCTGACTGTAGTGGACCTGGAATTTTAGTCTGAACCTGAAAACAGTGAGAGTTTTCTGCCCCAGTAAAGCCCAACCCTGGATCAAACCCAATAGAGTGAGTTCTGATCCTGTGCCCAAATCTCAATGACAGTGATTATCTGAAACTGACCCAAACCAGTATAGTCCATTGTCAGTGAAAACACCAAATAAAATGTTATATTTTCCAATAATTGTCCCGATTACAGTAAAATTACAAACTACAGAAACATCATGGAATAAAATGAACAACGATGACAATAATAAGCATTGTCATGACAACAGCAAAACACACAACCATAATAGAAACATGAACAATAATAACAATAACAATAATAGCAACAACAAAACAACAATAATAACTACCAGACAACAAAAATAAAATTATCGACAATAAAAACTAACAATAATAACAAAACAATAACAACAACAGCAGCATCCTCTCAAAAGATTAAGTGTTGGACAAATATTGCTGGTTCTAACAGCAGGCCTGACTTTAGTCCAACATTTTGACAATTTTTTACAGATATCAGTGCAGTCAGAAATCATTTCAGCATATCTGAGCTCAGACGAAGATCTGGTAGGACCTGCTAGAAGGAGCTGATGGAAGGAACATTTAGAAGAGCATGCTGATGTGGCTCAGAGATCAGTGAAACAAGGAAGGGATGCCGTTTTTTAGGGGAATAAAATTATCAAACGATGAATATATTCATATATGAAGATCTGCTTTCCATAATGTTCTGCTGCAAAACTTCACACCCACAAAACTCAAACCAACACTTGACATTTTGCTAACCAAAGAATCCTGCTCGGTGCAAACCAAGGGACTCTGCGCCTCTCCTGTCACTGCAAATGCTTATGCCAGGACAGCTGTGCTGCTAATTTATTAGCTGGATGACCCAGCACATTTGCCCTGTGAACTTAAAAGCTCCGTTCTTCCACTGGTGTTTTCAGGAGAGCAGACTTATTAGTTAGCCTGTTCACACATTTGCTGAGAACACACCGCACCCACATCTCAGGCTTCCGCGCCTCTGATCGTTTTCCCAGTTGACGCTAAAGCTGACACTTACGCTAGCAGGGTTTGGGACAAGGACAAGAAGCAAACCATTCACTTAATACAGAACAGAAGGAAAGTCCACATCTTCTTTTTAATAAAAGTCCATGTCTATGTTGTTTTCAGAATGGAAATGACAAAATGCAAGATGCAGTCATAAAGGATTGCTCAGATATTTAATATAAAAAGTTCATGTGTGCTTAGTTTGTTGTGTGGATGTTGCAAATGCCCATATGTTAACATGAAAATATACATTCTATTCTGTATGTAAAAGACAGAGGGAAAGACTATTTCTCGTTAGTTTTTACATGAATACCTCCATACATCCGTATACAGTAAAGGACTGTTTAGGTTATGCTTTGAAATAAAAGCCCCTTATGTTGTTCTGATACTAAGATGATGGTAATGCCAAAAGTGCATCTGGAGAAATGAAAGTAATCAAGGGGGTTGTGTTGATTGGCTTACAAACAACTAATTATTAACAAAACAGTATTAAATTATTTGTGTTTTATTAAAGTGAATGAATAATTCTGGACTTTTTACATCAAAATACAATTTCATTTAAATGTGTGGAAAATAATTGAGTTTTTAAGTAAAAATTTAACTGTAACTGTGAAGTGTGGTGTTTGATCGGCCCACCAATGTTTGATTGGCCCCTCTAATGTACTCTGAAAATACGTTTATTAACAATATAATTGTTATTATTAAATAAACAACCATAATAATTGTAACAATGATAATGTTTATTGCTGTTGTACATTTGTATTTGTTTAATTATTTTTAGTTACAAAATATTTGTATTAATATTATAGAATGTTAAACTGATGTAAAACAAACTGTCCTACCTTCTTTATTTGCACATTGCTTTGTCCTTATGACAAAACACTTTGCCTCTTGAGTATTTGGCTGCCCCTGCTTTAAAGCCCTTCTCTCACTTTTCTTTTCAGGGTGTGAGAGGCAGCAGCTATCTGCTTTTCCTCCAGCGCAGAGCAGATGATTCACTGCGGCCAAAGTGTTGAAGTCACACACACTGTGAGCTCATTCACGTCAGTATAAATCTCAGCCTGGTCTCAGTCAAGGCCGTTTTATAACTGGCTTCTCTTTGACTCACCTCATGCTCGGTGTTTGTCCTGTCAGCCAGCAGTGAGGAAGAGCCGCTGGTCAGCCTGGCTATTCTTCAAACAAACATTCTACCCCAGACTGGTTTAAAAAGACCGTCTTAAAAAAATTCTGACACCAGTTATGATTGAGCATCCTGTTAGTACACATCTCTTACAGATGCGCTCATTACAAAGCACTTATTTGTTTACACTCTTTAATAAAAGGATTCCAGAGGGAGCGTGGGGGCACAGAAGAAACATGAAGCCAATAAACCACAAAACATAAACCACAAAGAAGTGGCTCTCTAATTGGCTGGACAAAAATGAGAACTGCCTGTGGATCCTGGAGAACCACCGACCTAAGAGTTATTAAAACAATCATTTCTTCACATGAGACATGAGGGACATATAGTATTGTGGAAAAGCTTTGAGTCACCTTTGAGTCACCTTGCAAAAATACTCCTTTATGCCTGCAACTCTCTTTGACATATTGTGTTGATTTAATGAAAGGAACAGGAACAAATCGTTTCCTGCGACAGGCTGCAAAGTACCTAAAGATACAAGGTGCCTGAATAAAGGTATTCCCACTACTCAGAATCAGATGATGATCACCGCCTGATCGTCTGGAATCATCTGCACCTATTTCTTTCCTGGTTCAGGACTTAAGTTAGATGTGCTTTATTATGTTTGAATGAAAACATTCCTCTGAAACTGGACTGAAAATAGGACTCTTCAGGAATCCTTCAGGAATCTCAGAGAACTGTTATATATATATATGCATGATTGTTAATCAATGGAACAAAATTGTATTATTGTATTAATCATTTAACAGCCCTAATAATATTACAGCATGTTTTTGTAATCTGTGGCCATGATAGTGATGTCTGAGGGGTAGCTAAATATCATAGCACTATACGCTATATA
>JBBPDB010000134.1:26687016-26703942 GCA_037974465.1 Brachypetersius altus
ACTGAGACAACTGAGCAACTTGTCAGTGAACTATGAGGGCAAAATAAATAAATAAATAAATAAAATAATCGTTCATTGATCGCAATCGAGTTAAAATGTTCAATTAATCGAGATTTTGATTTTGGCCAAATCGCCCACCCCTATTACACGTAGAACCAATTTGTTGGGTAATAATTCAGAAATTCAGTCAAAGGATGTACCACGGCTTTAAACAGCTGGATGCACTAATGAAGAGTTGAATCAACTACAGATGTTTCCTCATTAAGTTAGAACAACAAAGGCCATGTCTTCGAGTATAGTTTTAGGGTCAGGTAACAAACACAGTAACATTCATTCATTGACTTGTGACGGACACTTACACAAAACAGCAATATGTATTCCCCAAACAGGGTGATCATGTACATTAACTTACATTTATTGCACTAAAAAGGTTGAGAAATCCTGGCTATGCTTGGAGGATGAAGCCGAACATGTGTTTCCTGCGAGTGACATGAAGCTCCATCACATCTTCTCAAAATGCTGTGGAAGCTCAACACGCTTGGAGGAGAACACTAACTGCTAACTCTGTTACTGCACTTAACAGACACCCACACTCGCCCCAGGCGATTATCTATCATAAATCAAAATGTGACCCATTAATTCCTCTTTCGAATTATTTTGGCGCATAATTTGACACTTCAATCCAGCTCCTGAAGGCCTAAACAATGGGAGATATTGCTTTGATTTATCTACCTAGATACCACTGAACAAAGCCATGCATGCATTTTCAAGATTCACATTTTCATTCCACCTTCTCTACACATTTTAGAGCTAAAGAGAGAGTTTCTGCTGAAACCTGTCCAACAGAGTTTCAGCAGAAGAGTGAGTATCAACGCCTCCGAAACAGAGGACACAAATATCACTCCGACTAAACCTGACTGACAAGTGGATGGTGTTAGAAATGCAAACTCAGGGCTAACAGCCAGCCGCCTCTGAAACAAAACGCCGTTTCAGAAATGCAAAGTGACAAATACTCCCATTTGCCTCAGCCAGAGTGTGGCAGGGTGAGGTCTCTTTTGACAGGAGGGCAAAAAAGAGAAAAAAGCCACAAAAAAAGACAGCCGTCTGCCAGCCTGGACCAGAACGAAGCTCCAGCTGTTTCCAAACCTAATCGCGGTCTCTGGCAGCAGCAGAGAAGAATCCCGTGGCGAAGGAAAAACCGCAACACTCTCAATAAAAACAGCGAGTGTGTTTTTGCCTCTCGGCAGGTCCTGACACCCATGTTGTGGTCGAGGAAGATGAGTTCATCAGACAGGGGGCATTGACTTTTCCACCGCCCCCCCCACCCCCCAACGAAAACCTGTTCCTTCTCTGTGCTGGAGTTTAGTCAAAAAATAGACATCCCGGACCACCGTGTTCCACAACATTTACTACGATCTATGGAGAAATGCTTAGCTAAACCTGGGCTACACTCTCACACAGGGATGTGGACCAGAACCGCTGCCAAGATCAAGGCTTCAGTCCCGCTGATCACTTCGCTGGCAGGTCAGACACAGGAACACTCTTCCACGCCAGCGGAGACGTCACCGCGGAACACCAGCCAGCCAACAGAGAAGAACGAAAATTGCAGTGAAACACAGGAGTGGTCTTTTCCAAATCCATCACTCATAACATAAACTTCGAGCCAAACTGAAAAATGCAACCATGGCTACATCTGCTGTAAACATGCTCACTCCTCCTACAGTGGAGCAGAGGAGCCTGGAGCAAGATTTTCCAGTGTAAAGTCTAGCAAAGCACCCGCTTTTGATGGTGAAGGCTTTTTTTGGGCTGCTTTGTTATTTGGCAAATGCAGAAAGAAAGCAGATAACGTTTGTCCTAGGAAGCCAAAAACCTTATTGCTGTCACATAACTGCAGTAGTAACTGTCTTTAAATCATCATTAAACCAAATAAACCAGCAGATAAATTGGCTATCGAGATACCCGACCTCTTTCTGTCTCATGTTTCCCGCCTTGAAAGGTAAAACATTATTCAGGATGATCTATAATGCTGACAACAGAAACCTGAAGAGGGCTGCCATCGTCCTGTAGGGTCAGATCTATATGAGGATTCAGTGAAAGAGAAGGAAACATTCCAAGAGAAGTGTTTTTCTTAAAGCGAAGGATAAAATAGATGAAGAAAACAGTGGTGTTCCATGGAAGCGCATCGTTTCCCTGGAGCAGCTGTAAAGAAAACATCTTGGTGGAGAGTGTGAAGCAGCAGAGTGGTCAGTAAACAGTGTTTTTTCCTCCATGCTGAACCACAGCGCCCCCCTGAGGACCTGCAGTTGAGGTGTAAGATCCCTTATTTTAGCTGTAACTCTCTTATAGTAACTCTAAGTGACGGCCAGCCTTAAGATTTAAGAAGGCTTGTTCAAAGATTCGCTTTTCATAAAGAGAACATCAGTGTGTCGGAATATTGTTTAAATACATTTCATTGTAGTTTAAACAAACAAAACCTACATTCAAAATTTTATTTAACTTTAAATTAAAAATCAGAACAGTGAAAGTAAGCAATGTGAAAACAGACACCCGTTCCAAAATAAGAGTCCCAATAAACTTGTGATTAAAATGAAGTCAAAGGTGGCCTCTACCGGGCAGTGGCCGAGAACCTGACAGGGCAATAATTTTGTTACAGCTCTCCACTGCAAATAGAATTTATACTTCACTGCAAACCACTGCAGATAGTTTCAATAGTCCATGACCAAAAGATATGCTTTTATATTCTGATGCTATGCTAATGCTATCTCTGCTGTATTTGTTTGCCTGTAGCTCAATGGCGAGTGAGGACTGTTCAGCTGGGATTCTTAAAGAGATCATGTAATTGCCTAATTGCCTGCTGGGTAATGAGATAATGCCGATGAGCCAAAACATGAATATGAGAATTGTGCCGAGGAATGCAACAATACTGCACAGCGCAATAAACCACAGACTTTCAGACTGAAACGTCTCTTCTACCAAGACAACAGCAGAATGATAAATAACAGCGATAAAAAAACGTATAGTTGTAATTATGTTCAGTGGATGTTAATAAATGATATGGAATAAATCAAGTCCGCTCTACAGCCGTGTTCTGCAGCCTCTCCGTTAATGTCACGATCGTTCATCACCGAAAGCAATTCGGCCGTTTGTTTGGCCGAGAACATTTTTTTTCCCTCCGAGACTCCTCCGATCGCTTGTTTCTCTGTCTGTGAAATCAACACTGCAATCTTAATTGCCGCTGCAGAGGCTGAAAGTGATGGAACTGTGGAGATCTATTTCTCACGAGGGAGCAGATAAGCAGACAAAGAAGCTCACAGAGGTCTCGGCTTGAAAGCCCCAGCAAATCACAGGGAGCACGTAACCGAAATGGGTTTCTTCAAGGACCCTTTATCCACCTGTTGATAGTGCTTGATCCTCTAAAGTCCCATTGACTGCAGTAGTTGCTAATTGTAGTTGTATCAGCAGTAATTACGCCACTAACAAACAAATCGACACTGACAAACGTTTTGGGCCAGACTCTTCGCTCTAAATGAATTCGGGACTCTCAAGCAGCTCTGCAAACTGGGGCGGGCAGAATTCCTCCTTCCATTTCATACCCAGGGAGTTCGAGAGGATTTCAACTGCAGAAAAAAGAAAAGGTGGGTGAATGCCGCTGGAGGGAAGGAGCCAAAATTGGTCATGGTGAAAATCAAAGGCGCCGTTGTAACGGAGGTAATATTAGGTTGGAGAATTTGATGAACGTCTCTTTCATGGTCCTTTAATTACTGCCAGTTTAAATCCGACAGCGTTTTCCATGGAAACTGAACAAAAGCGGGGATTAAAAAAAAACCGCATTCAGTACGATGGTCAATGTCATTTTCACTCACGGGTTTTTACTCCCTGCCAGCGGAGACGCTAGGAAATACGGCTTTTACGGGAGTGTCACGAGGGCTGTGAGGAGTGAGGCGAGGCACAGAGCAGGTTCCATTAGATGGTATTTTATTATAAAGGACACAGACTCTACACTAACTAAAACAAAAAGCCACAAGGGGCTAACAGAAACAAAGCTATAAATAGGAGACACGAGGAGCAGGGAAGGTGAGACACATTGTGAGTGATAACCAGCAACTATAACATAAATTCAAAGCACTTAAATATACAAACAGACTCTGACAAAAACCAATCACACATCCCAATCACTTAATCTAAACACAAGACAGCTGACAAGGCGAACACCGACACAAACATGAACACAGAATGTCAAAATAAAAGTCTCACTACAAGAGCAGCCTCCCGTGGCCGCTCTGCAGACGTAACACTTTCTTTCTTTCTTTTTTTCTTATTTCATTCCTTCATGGCTATGAAACATTTCTTTCTATCTTTCTAGTTTCTGTCTTTCTTTCTTGTTAAATATTTGTTTTTAACATAATGTAACCCCAGTACTGAGCCTGTTTAAACAGTGTTCTGTGATCTGGTTTCTTCAGATGGTGGTTCTGTCGATCTGAAGGCCCTGAAGGAACATGTGACGACCTCGTTCATTATTTATGTCCTGGTCTGGTGTTCACATGGTAAAAGGACAGAGAAAAATCTGCACGAGTCGCTGCACTGCTGTTTGCTCGATTAGTCCGTTTTCTCTTTTCCCGGCCAGATGATTAGAGGCCCATTTGTTTTCACGTTTGGAGCGATGAGTCCGGCGCGCCTCCTCAAATCTGCCCCGCCTCCACAGGCCGTATTTGCATAATGGGATCGAATGGGTTTGAAAATGTCGCCCCGTGGGGCTAACCAGAGATTGAGGCAAGGACGGTGTGGTTTTGCATGTGTGCGTGTGAGTGTATGAGTGTGTGTGTTTTTTGGGGGAAAATTAATGGTGCATTTTCAGGTTTTATAATGTTATTTAATGATGCAATTCGTCTAATAAAAAAAGGCCAGTTTTTTGAAACATTTCTGCTTTTCCGCTGTTCCATGTGAGGGCCCTGGTGGGTAAATGTCTCTCTTCTTTCTGTCCCTCCTTCTCTTCCCTTGTTCTCCCCTGTTCGCTTCTCTGTGATAGATGATTTCTCTTTAGAGTGCCATGCGCTCAGCTCTCCTCCTGATAACTTGCCGGCCAAATTGCTGGTTTGTGAGGAATGTGTGTGTGTGTGTGTGTGTGTGTGTGTGTTTGTGGTGTTATGTTTCTACAGAGGTCGAAATCAGTTTCTAAAAGCACATCTGCCACATCAGCATCGTTATATGTCAGTGAGGACACAAGTATAAACGTCAACTTCTCTGTCTCTATTTTCTCCTCTTTCTCTCTCTCTGTCTCTTTCCAATCTCTGTACTTCTCTCTTCAGTTCTCTCATTCTTTCACTCTTATTACCTCTCCTTCTTTCTCTTATTATCTGTCTCTCTCTCTCTTCCTCTTCTTCTCTCTCATCTCTCTCTTTTGCCCTTCCCCATCTCCCTCTTTCCTCTCACCCTCTCTCTCTTTCTCTCTTACTTTCTCTCCTTCATCCTCTCCTTCATTTTCGCAAACTTTCTAGATAGATAGATGAATTAAAATTGTATTAATCCCTTGGGAAGATTCCTCAGGGAAATTCAGTTTCTAGCAGCAGTACACTGGAATAGTTGTATAGTTATAAATGAAAGGTACAATATAAGAAAGGCTATCTAAAGCATATATGAAAATAATAATAATAATAATAAAAAGAATATAAAATATTTTAAAATGTGTAAAAACAGCAGCAGTCACACAGACACAGAATATTGAAAAATAGTTGTCGGATAATATCACCAATAAATAATTATTGCATGGGTTACTTGCACAGTCATGTAGTCTATTGCACTGTCAGTATTGTTTGATTGTCCAGATTGTGTTGCCTAGGCAAATTGCTCCTGATCCTCCCCATCCTCCTCTGTGCTTCTGTTCCCCCTCCTGCTCCCCAGCAAAGAGTTGAACAGTGTGATGGCGTGTGGGACAAAAGAGTTTTTAAGTCTGCTGATTCTGGAGAAGCATCCTGTCACTGAGCAAGCTCCTCTGGTTGCTTATGATGGTGTGCAGAGGGTGCTGGAAATTGTTCATAATGGCAAGCAGTTTTTTCAGAGTCCTCTTCTCTGCCACTGTCACCATAGTGTCCAGCTTCATGCTGACCACAGAGCTGGCCCTCCTGATCATTTTTTCCAGCCTGACTGAGTCCTGTTTTACAGTGCTGCTCCCCCAGCACACCACACCAAAGAAATAGCTACTAGAAAGGCTGCTGTTTCCCTTACATTTTCCCCTTTCTTTCTTTCTTTCTATCTTTCTTTCTTTCTTTCTTTCTTTCTTTCTTTCTTTCTATCTTTCTTTCCTTCTTTATTTCTTTCTTTCTTTCTTTCTTTCTTGCGTCCTTGCTTCCTTCCTTCATTCCTTTATTTCTTTCTTTCTTTTGGAGTGTTGTTGTCCAGCCTGAGTGATACAAGATGCTGGACTGTATTTCTTGTGTACCAATTCTCCAGAACACCATCTGTCATTCTCTCCTTCCTCCCTTCTACTTCTCAGCTTCAGTTTCGTTCACATAAAGCTGCCTGTACATCTGAACGCCTCCTTTCTCTTTTCTCTGGATCTCTTTCTCTCTGGCCTTCTTACAGTGTAGCCTGGTGCTGTTGTAATTACTTCATGTTCACACAACTCTTCTCTCTCTCATTCATTCTCTTATTGTCTCTCTCCCTTTCTCTAGTATTCTCCTGCTCCAGGATTCTCTTTTTCTCTACCCCCTTATTCTCTCTTCGTCTCTCTCACTCCTCATCTCCCTCTTTTTCTGTTATTCTCTTCCTACCATTCTCGCAAAGTCTGTCTCATTGTGTCTCTGTCTCTCTGTGTCTCTGTCTCTCTTCCTCATATTCTCTCATTGTGTGCAAACATTGAAACATGTTATTAAGTTCATATTCGAAACTTGTGTGCAAAGCTAAAGAGGTGACAACAAACACCAGAAACACTCATACACTCAACAATGTTTGGATTAAGAGGGATAACTTTTTTTAAAACCAAAATATGTCTAACGATTACTGTATGTTGGGTTTTTGGTATGTTCATAGTGTAAGAGTACTCTGTGTGTGTGTGTGTGTGTGTGTGTGTGTGTGTGTGTGTGTGTGTGTGTGTGTGTGTGTGTGACTCCAGCTGGTGGCTCTCTGTGCCCTGAGGTAGAGCTGTTGAAAGGCACTTTAGAAATTAAACGCCTCTCTGTAATGTGGCTTAAATGATGCAGAAAACACAAGATATATTGACCATTTAATGAAACAGACTCGACCAACACTGACGCTTCTCCTGACCCGCTCCTCCACTTAGAAATCATATCTTGACTGTCCTACAGTGCTGTGCAAAAGTCTTGAGCCACCCCTCATTTTTTTATATTTTGCTCTGAATCACCTTTTTGATACAAAAATACTATTTTCCACCTCTCAAACTGTCTTATCTTTGGCATATTGAGTAGAGTAAATGAAATAGATTGAAACAAATGTATTACTGTGACAGGCTGCAAAGTGCCTAAAGATACAAGGAGCCTAGATAAAGGAGTTCTAGCCTCTCAGCATTCGGCACCACCAGTATACTGATCACCACCTGATCATCTTGAATCATCTGCACCTGTTTCTTCACTGGTTTAGGCCTTATGTCAGAGGGGATTTGTTAATATAATATTCAGTAGATACTGAATATTAAATTTTAATATTAATAACTGATTGATGATGCTGCAGCTTAAGAGGTAAATGCTGGTCTGTTTTCCACACTGATAGCCCTTTAAGGAGGGCTGGTCTCAGTGAGACCCACATCAATAATTAACACTGACTGATCTCCTTTCTTAAGGTGAGATACTGCACTGCCAGTTCAGCTGCCTGTGTGTGTGTGTGTGTGTGTGTGTGTGTGTGTGGAGGGGGTGGTCTGTAGTCCTTGCTCAGAATGTTACATTGTCATAGCAACATTCATTAAATAAGACACTACATATTTATTATTTTTATCTCCTATTTTTCTGTTTTATTAGCATGATGGAATCAGGGAGTCCACTATTATTCTTTTTAACTATTATTATTTTTATTAGGTCAATTTTAGCATCACTTCTTCTTCAAGGGCATTCGAGGTATTGGTACAGTTCCAAGTTCCACACGTGCATTATACCTATCCTATTGTGCTTTTTTATTGGATGATTGGGGCTGAGCATTGATCATCTGATGTATGAAATTTTGTGGGAATAATAAACAGAGATACAGAGAAAAATATCAGAGGGGGGAAGACATTTGGGAATCAGAATGTACAGAGAGGAACACTCTAGCATTGTGACCCTCACCTCACCTAAATTAGAGTCAGAATCAGCAGAAACAGAGCACTTAGGAAGCAAAATAGGGCTCTTATGCTGTTTTTTGTGAAAATATCTGCCCATAAACAGACTTAAAGATGCTAAAGCACAGGTCAGTTGTGAAAAGATTGTTGTGGCTTATAATAATAATCAGCATGCAAATGATATTTGTTAGCAGTTTATTTAGCTGATTTTAAAAATGTGAAAAAATTGTGAACAATGGAGCACAATCACACTTTGCATGTTCTCACAATATCGAATGCATTCTAGTTTTAAAGAAAAACTTTTAAACAAAACATCATATTGAATTCCCTCTAGCTGATTCCTTAGTTTTAGCACAGGAGCTATGAGAATAACATTAATAAGTTAAGGATACCCCACCATTTGACACATCACCTCATTTAATCCCAAATAGGCTCACATATGTGGTTTCTGACACTGTATGACTCACTGTTCTCTATATACATGAACTAAAGTACGGAAAAAGTTGGATTCTTTCACTGATTAAGTTATGTGTTGTTGCAGTTAGCATCATACTAATGGGCAAAGTATAAGCTACATTTGCTTTTTAGTTACTTTAGCTGCAGTCCTAAAACAAAAAAAGCAAACTTCACACAAAACAAATCTCACCTACTGTGTGTGATGGATGACGAGCAGGAGGTGGGACAATAATAGCAGACACACACACACACACACACACATATGCACACTCGTACACACACGAGCCCCTCTCGCACTCACTCATCCTTCCCCACTTTCCTTAAACATGTGTTCTTTCCTCCAGAAAAACTAAATATAGACACACACACACACACACACACACACACACACACACACACACACACACACACGTACCTGCAGTGATGAGTAACTGTATCCTTTACTCTGCTTTAGCTGTGACAGAGGGATTATTGAAAACATGAAAATCAAAGAACCTGTAGAACTGAAGAACTTAAGAGCTGTGACATGATAAACATTTGTTGAGATGAGACCTGAAAACATATTAGTTATGAACTCATATGGAGCATTTTCAACTCCTTCCACCTTCCATCCATCCATCCATCCACCAACCCACCCATTCATCCATCCATCCACAGGTTTAGTTCCAGATGTCACCTTGAGGCCGTCAGATTTGCGAAAGTCCTTCAGCAGCTCCAGATTTAATCTGATAAAGTATCAGCTGGGTTGAAGGTATTTGATGAAAACTGCAGTGTACTACTGGGCATCCAGATCTAGGAACGATTTAGCAAAATTAACAAATAGAGATACAGAAAAACACTATTTACTGCATTTACAGCATTATCTGTATACATTCCAACATACATACTGCAAAGCTTAACAGTACTGTGTTTATATTTATTTGCCTTTATTCTGCTTGTTTCAATGTCAAAAAATGACAAAAACAGCCGAAATGAAAAGAACACAAAAAAAGTGACACCCTGTCATCTGGGCTAAACGTGTAGAATCTGAACTTTCTTCGCCTCTTTCAGTTAGAAATAATTAACAGAAGAGAAGAGGTGATTATGCCCCTTAAACACAACAAGGGACCCCCTAAACCTGCAGAGGAGCCGGACCGCACTGGAGGAGGGGGCCGACGAGATCAAGAGAGGGAGGAAAGGATGGGTAAAAGTGGCAGAGAGTGGAGGAGAAAGGAGCAGGGGAGGCAAAAAGGGGGTGGAAAAGAAAGAAAGGAGGAGGGATGAGGGTTAGAAAGCCACAAATAACTACCATCAATCATCTGCTAGTCAACGTTTTCACACGTCTGGGCCGTGCGAGTATTGGCAGCGGTCAGAGACTTCTGGAGCGATGTTGTCTGGATCTCTCTCTCTTACTCTCTCTCTCTCTCTCTCTCTCTCTCTCTCTCCACCCAACACAACAAACAACAAACCCTTCACTCAAAGCACCACCGTCAGCAGGAATATGGCAGGTGTGTTAACTCCCACTATACCAAATTAAGACTTGCAAGATTGCAGAAAGTTTTTCTCCCCCCTTCTCTTCATAACTCAGGTTTGATAATTAGATGCGAATCCAGCCGAGACGGAACCCAGAGGTGGTGTTTAAGTGCACAAAATATGTGATGCAATGGATTTTACTGGCTCTTCATTTTCACGTGAATAAAAACCACATCACACTCAAAAATAAAGCTGCCAAAATAAAGGAGGCCTTTGGAGATAAGCCACAAAAAAGGACCACTTTTGGAACTTTTCTGTGGATGGGAGATGCTGACGTACCACATACTGTAAAGGTTCTATGTCCACATTTTATTTGAACTCTACATCTATTAGGGGTCAAGTGTAATAAAACACATGAAATGTGGATTATCAGTGAGCTTTGAGAGAAAGTCAGTCTAGTTCACCTTTACACAAACACTGTGAGGAACTTTACACACACAAATCACTTTGACATTCACAAACCTCACTGTAGTCCAGCTGTGCAGCTTCAGATATAAACTATATCACTAGAGATATTACAAACAAATAAAGTCACACAGAAACAGAGAGACAGGTGAACAGATGGTTAGATAGTTAGAGGGAGGCATGGATGAATGGACAGCTGGATGGATGGATGGATGGATGGACAGACAGAAAAGATTATTAGAAAGACAGCTAGATAGATGGCTATCTAGATCAATATCAAGCTAGATAGATAGATAGATAGATAGATAGATAGATAGATAGATAGATAGATAGATAGATAGACAGACAGACAGACAGATGCATTAGTAATCAACAAAGCAGCGAAGAAAATTTGCAAAATTAAATATTTTAGGCATGTTTTTAGAAAACGATAAAACATTTACAAGACTGACAAACACATGAAATGTTTGTGAACTGTGTATTTGTGGGACTGATACACACATTATTACTGAGGACTAAATGAACGGCAGACCACTGAATCAGTATAGTGCTGTCCAGCTCAGAACAGAAGAAACCTGAGTAAAACAGATCAAAATAGAACAAAACAGAGCAAAAAAAAAAAAAAAAAGCAAAACAGCTAAATGAAGTAGATCAGAGCAAAACAGTGTGCACTACTTTTTTCCAGACTGTCTTTTGGGTGGTTCTGATAAAGAAGGTTTCTGCAGAACCTCTGGAGATCTGAATGTTCCGAACAGTCTTTCATTAATTGTTCTTCCAGCACCACTACACCTCTTTTACACTGTTAGTCTTGAGCCAAGGCGATACATTTGCATTCAGTGTGATTTAATATTTTCTGAATCTTCCATTTTTAACTTCAGGTGATTGGCTGTCTGACGCTAGGGGGCGCCAGAGCCCTGTGCAGCCTATGAGACTGGTCCGACTGATGAAAGAATATCCTAAAAGGTGAGCCGGGTTTACTGTCCAGCTGATCTGACCTTTACAGCTCTGCTTTAACCCATAACAGTGGGATTCGTTGGTTCACTTTTGATAGTTTCATCTATAGGGTTTGACAGCCTTTTCAGCTAAATGCCTTCAAAAATATGAAGGTATTTAGCTGAATGATTGAACACTTGAACAAAAAAAAAAATCAAATGTAAATGTTTTAATTGTGAACAGACACGTGTATGTGGACAAATATTGGCTTTAGGAATATTTCCCTTTAGTTTTTTTTATCTAATATTAAATATACCTCCTTCTAAATAAGCAGCATAAAGTGAAAGTAACTATCCCATCATACATGAGCACATTATATATACAGCAGGATTATATATATATATAAAAGTCAGAGAGTTACCCTAACCACACCCCCAGTAAACAAATAAGAGTAATTTCATTTTAAATGCATATTTTTAAGCATTTAAACACCAAAACTGAATTATATACTTATTATATATAATATTTTACATGTCCACCATAAATAAATGGACTAGGCTCCGATGGTCGATAGACTCTAGGACTTCAAAGGATCTGGCAACCTTGGTCAGTTAACAGGGGTACATTATTAACTCAGTCTAAAATGTGACAAAAATGTGAAATGACGAGATATACTTTTCTTAATTAACACACACACACACACACACACACACACACACACACACACACTCTTCTCTGTGTACACACACATACTAGAGAAATCACAAGTGATGCCCTGCATTTACATAAAATATATTACATCAGCAGAGTTATTGCCAAAAGAGAGCAAACAGGAAGATGAAGCTGTGTTGATGTGATATATTTTATTCATGTGAAAATTTGAATCAAGGAATTCAGCAGCACTTTTCCAGCGTAACCTGCACTTTTGTCTCACACTGTTTTATTTTTATGGAGGAAATACCATCCTAATTTGCCTCATTTACTATTATTATTACAAATTTCATTATCAAAAATTATGATCTGAATATCTTTTCTGTTGTACTGCAGAAAGCTGTTGCTTCATTCATCTGTGTACATCATAAAAAAAACACTCATTTACAATCACATAATAAATGTAATAATAATTACTGAATTATATGAATAAAACAATCATATAAATGTACACACACACACACACACACACACACACACACACACACAAGCATATAGAATGTAAAATACTGTACTGTAATTCATGCACTTGTGTTTTCTTTGGTATGCGCTGTTGATTTCTTTGGTATAAGCAGGGTACAGTATTACATTGATTTAATATACTGTAATAAAAACACAGGGCTTTAAGAAGAACTAAATGAAAACATGTGATCACTTGAGATGCTCCACTGGGAAAATTTGGGACTGCAGCTGCTAGGGGTATGTCAAAGGGCAGGAGCCAATCAGCAGCCATCAAACCTCCTGCGCCTGAGTACAGCTGTATTTCACCATCCCAAGATGCGCTTTCTCTGTGTTCTCTGGACAGTACCAAAAACTGTATATTTATTTTTTATATAGAAATTATGTTTCTCTTTATAATTCAGCATATATTACCACGTAAAAATATATATTGCCACGGAAAAAGGGGGGTGTTGTTTCCACGATATTGAACAATTATTAGTTCAGGTCTCAGATAGACTGAAGCCGTGAACTGCATATAACCGGGGGTTTACTGTACATGTATATATTCAGATGGGGAAAAACAAAATACAAATGTAATATCTGGCCCATTTTAAGAAGCACATTTTCATAATTTGTGAGGGGGATATACAGAGACAGTGAGAGACAGCAGAGATTGTGTGTGTTTATGTGTTTGAATTTGTGTGTGTGTGTGTGTGTGTGTGTGTGTGTGTGATACAGGACCCCTGCAGGGAGCATCATTAGTCAGTCTTTGGGACAGTGACGCTGTCTGGGGTCTCTCTCTTTGATTTTTCCCCTACAGCTTAAAATAGACCTGTTTGCATACGGCCTTCATTTTTTCCTCTTTTCTCTGAGATGAAACGTTTAACTCCTCCTGTCCTGCTTCTTAACCAGCCTTTCAGTGTGAGAACTGCTTGAGCTGAACACAGAGGTCAATGTTTACTTGAAGTCAGCTTAAAGTGGCAGCCCAGAAAGTTTCTTCTTTCATTTTAGCAGTTTAATTAATAGGATACTGTAGATAACAAGCAATGAAGACAAAAGACACTTTTCCATAGCTATAGAGAAACCACGCTGTACCTAAACTGTACTGCGACTGCACAGAAGTTGCAACACAGTTTGATTTTCCAGTGTATCTCAGCTCGGTAGCAGTGTTTCTGACACACTGGTAACGTTATGGTGATGTAAAACCATGGAGATGATGATTTATTCTTAGGCGTTGTTCAACACGGAGGCTTGAGGCCTTCTTTTCTTTCAGAGCTGCTTTTGTTATTGTGGCCTTTTCTTTTTTTATATATTGTTTAAGTTTTTAATTTTGTCCTACATTCTGCATGAAAACCTAACCCAGCTAACTTGTAAGTGATGTCCTGGTAAACCTTCATATTTCTCACAGTATTAAAGCTCCCACTGAAATTTATCTTCAGCCTAAATTGATAGTAGTGCATTGAGTTCCTAGTTTTTTGTTTGCATCTGCATTGTTTATTTTGTGCAGACAGTAAAGAAACTAGCATAAAATATGAATTATGAATGTTATATTTGGTTTCTGCTAACCAAAACATTGTTTGTGTCCCAACTGTGGACTATACATGAACACTATAATCAGAATCAGTCAGTGTGCTAAAAGTTTACTTTGTATAATACTCTGTTGTTAGTAAGTACATATTCTGTACTAGTCCTGATAGTGTGACTTTGGTCAGTCAGTACACTATACACTATAAAATACATACTCTGCAATGACTTTAAAGGTCCTATGACATGAAGATGTCACTTCATGAGATTTTTTAACACTAATAAGAGTTCCTATGGTCCTGCAGTGGCTAGAAATTGCGACAGGTGTAAAGAGTGCTTTGATCATCCTGCTCCGCCGCTGAGAGAAGTCAAACAGCTCAAATTGTTGCTTTGCTGCAGGATTATTACCCTTAGAATGTGGTTGTAACATTAGCTCTGTAGCTAAGAGCTAACAGCCCAGTTAGCAGGCTACTGTGGCAAATGTAAAGGTAGATAGCATCAGCTATGTGTGTGAGTGGTGTGTGAAGACACATTTACTTGAGTGTTGTATTTCTTTGTTATTTGTGTAACCATGCTGCTGTTAGCGTTATGGCATGTGTCTGCCTTTCCCCTCATTAAAATGACTATGAATCAGCGCCTCTGCAAACCAGGGTGATCAGATGGGAATGGGTAACATTTGAGGAGTCTTACAGCAACAGGGCTATAGGCATAGATCTCTACTGCTTATCAGAGTCATGTCCCGAATCTCACTACGAATATAACTGTCTTTTACCAGTTATGTGATCGCAGAAGCTATTGCTATACACTGTAAACATTAGCGCATGGTACCATGGCCACAAGCTGGCCCCTCACCGGCCCCTCACCGACCACCCACCGCTTCTCTCCTTCTCGCCCCGCCTCTCTGATTATCAGAAATGACGCGGCCTAGGGAACTCTGTAGCTGTAATTCTTCCCCAAGGTTGAATTTCGGGAAGAGACTTCAGATACAGTATTAGGGGACTACTAAGACCCATATAAAACCATGTCAAAGGACCTTTTTTTTGTGTTTGTGTGTGTGTGTGTGTGTGTATGTTTTGTTTATCCTTGATTACAGAATCGTTACTGTTTGGGTTACTCCTTGAATTCGGGAAAAGTACTATAAATGAAACTTTTTCTTCAAGCTGAGTCTTCTTCCGGGCAGGACCTCCCCAAACCTCTCCCCCACCTCTGTATGAACTCTTTACATTAAACCCCAGGTCTCCAGAGGATGTGTTTGGCACTGCCAGTTAATGGACATGCCGGAAGTAGTGGGCTGTTTTGGGACTATGATGTGTGTGTGTTTGTGCAGCCGGTGAGTATATAAATAACATTAATAACACTGAACTCCTTTAGGCAGAGGCCAAACTGATATGAGCCAGTGTTGCGCTGCTTAAACATGCTGTCAGTGCAAATGAACTTGAAAACAGGATTAGCCTTTTTTAATTTTTTGACTAAAATGTTCAAGTTATTATACTATATTTAACAAACCAAACAATTCTTTAGTCTCTTTTCATTTCCAAAATGGCTATTTTTCATGTGCAATTTCTTCACATGCAGCTCATTATTCAGCTCTATTCATACTGTTATATGTGAAACAATCTGTTGCTTGGTGCGACCTTAATTTAAAAACACTAAACAATATGCTGCTCTTTCAAAAACATTTTTTACAAGAACACATTGAGATTTAAAACAAATGTAACTGGTTTTAATTGCAATGTAACAATATATACCATAGGTACAGTTTAACAGATGTAAAAGTTTACAAATAAGTTTTATCAAAATAACCTCCTTTGCCTTAATCCCAGCAGCACAGCGTTTTTTGGAAGTAATTAGTGTTTTAGCACATTTTCAAGATTGTCTTTACGCTCATTTGGAACTGGTGGGTCCAGCTTGTCCTTGCAGCTCAGTGGGGGAAATATCTGGAGACGGTGCGTTTTATTTTCATTTGGACTGAATATAATTTTGGCACAATTTGAAAAAATGTTTTATCCTGTTGAAAAGGAAATTTCGTCCAGTGATACATAAAGCAGAGATAATTGTGTGATGTTGAAGAACTGAATGATACTTTTCCTTTTTCATGATCAACACAAAGTGAATGGCAGGGCACTAAAGACAGCTTGTAATATATCAATAATATATCAATGTAACATGTTTATACTTTCTTACTTAAGTGCCACTCTATTCTGACCCCGGGTATGGGCAGGGCTGGACTGGCCATCGGGCACACCGGGCCGATGCTAAACAGCAACCCAACAACCCCCACCCCTCGGAACGACCTCGAGAACGCCGGCTCAAAATACCCGGGCCGGTTTTTTGTCCCAGTCCAGCCCTGGGTATGGCCAGACTGTAGATTCTAGCTTTTATGTAGCATAAAAACAGCATGAAATTATACATTATACATAAAATACACCTTTCAAGAAATAATTTAAGCTTTATGGTTGATACTTCTAATAATATGGCTTTTGAACGGAAACACATGTTGGGTGTTTCTAATAAACTGGCCAGTGTGTGGAAGGTAATGGCCAAATAAAATGCTTTGTGTGTTGTAACAAGCTGTGACTAACTTTGGAAGTCATTTTGTAAGACTGTATGATATGGTATGGCAGGGGGGGGGGTTGTGGTTCGGTTTGCCGAATGCTGAGTGGGGTCGGGGCAGGGGGGGG
>JBBPDB010000134.1:26712700-26724595 GCA_037974465.1 Brachypetersius altus
CATAGGCCTGTTAGTTATAATACATATTATTCCATAGGCCTGTTAGTTATAATACATATTATTCCATAGGCCTGTTAGTTATGATATATATTTTCCGTAGGCCTGTTAGTTAACACTGTATATAATCAACAGGCCCATAGGAGTTATGACAAGCATTATTCCATTCCTGTCATTACATATGTTATTCTAAAGGGCTTTTACAGTTATTATATATATTATTCCATAGGTCTGTGTCAATTATTACATCATTACCGTTCTTTAAAGTGATTGTGGTTCTTTGGGACAGTGTTTAGACTCTGCACTCATTTTATATTAAAGCAAGCAGAGGGTGAAATGAGTATGAAATAGTAAATAAAAAAATAAAATGAAGCAGAAATCACTTTCCTTGGGACAAGTTAATGGTTTTAACGTTTTTATCTGTTACCTATGTATGTAATGCCACATATGCTTGCAGAACATGTTTTTTTCTTTTGGCCTCCATCAAAGAATGTGCAGAAATGTATGGTATTTATTGTCACTCTTATAAGATCAGTCAGTTTAGCTGTTTTAGTTAGTTGTTATTTTACCCTAATAATAGTATGAAATGAACAAAACAGGAACGTTAAATTGTTAATTGCAGTTTTTTATGTTTATTAATCAGCAAAAATGTCATGATTCCATCAGTCTTCATATTACAGTGCAGTTTTTAGTTTATTTATTATTCATTTATTTTTTACATTAATTTCATTCCCTAACCTTTACATTAATTTCATTCCCTAACTTTTTCCCTAACTTTTTCACAGAAAAAGAAAACCAGCCAAAAGTCAATAAAAGTATTTTAAATACTAATCACGTTCACCCTAATGATGGTATATAAATAAAAAGTGTGTGTGAGTAAACATACTACATATTCATGAAGCCGGATAAAATCTTCTGCACCAGAATTGTCAAAACAGATCACGCTGTTTACGTGAAAAATGGGTCAGAAGGTCAGAGCTTTACTGTCCTAGTGACACTGAAGGAAAAATATTGTGCTATTTTTTTTCTTCTGCCGGAATGACGTTGTTATTTCTACTCCCCAGATACACGTTACTGCGTCACTCCAAGGAGCGCCAGAGGCTGGATGGGCTGAACAACTTGCACTACTCCCCCTTGGTGTCCCGGAGGAGTCTGTACACCAACGTATCTGTTGCTCTGAGCCGAGACCTGGCGCCTGTTTCAGACTATTAATGGCCTTTAGTCTATCACGTTCACATGGAGCAGAGGGCTGTCTGCCCAAAACAACACATCCACCTATCGAGGCCAGAACGCCTTTCAGGACTCATCAGCTTCTCACTGCTCCACTAACCTCTGCCTTTTGTTTTCCTTTTTTCATTTCAAGTAGATTTTTGTTCTAGAGAAGGAAGGATGCTACACTCCTGCATCACAGCGCAATGGCCTACAAATTGAGAAGGAACTATTTTTTTATATTATTTCAGTAATATCACATCACACGTTTGGGTATCAGGTCTCTGCGCGCCTTTTCACAACACCGTCTCGGCCTTTTCCCTTCTGCTGTTGCTTCATTCACTTGGCCGCTCTTTCCCCTCGCTCTTTTTCTAAACGGATAGGCTACTCAGACTCTGGCCAGGCTTAACCTCTCCTGCTGGTCACCGGCACCACCAGAGCAATGAGAGCCGCGTGTCTACTTCAAACCAGTCCACAGCGCGAGTGGAGTCACGTGTTTACATTGGGAATGAGTAAGCTATCCGGAGCAGCAACAGGTGTGGCGCTCGATGCGGATAGAGGGACGCCTCATTCCTTCATCTAGAATAATACGCAGCTGGTTCTGCGCAATACAACATAAACATGCACTGATATAAGTGGGATAGATAACATAATAGACATGAGAGGGATCATGTGTCACAACAGTGAGTCGTGTGTGCATGTGTATGTATGTTTGTGCGTGTGTGTGTGTCTGTGTGTGTAGACTCTTTTCCCATTCCCATATCCAGTATGATACTAACGCACCGCCAAAACAAACGCATGAGGACCTGTTGGACGAGTCCCATTTGGGGTTCTGAGAATGGAGCAATGCATAAGTGCAGGCAGTCATGTTTACAATACCGGGACACATTCATGTAGGTTTGAGAGATGTTTTTCCATAGTTTGCATTTCATTTGTCATCGTAGTTCTCCCAGGAGTCAGGAGCTAAGAGCTAGGCGGAGTTTGGCACTGAGTGCTAATGCCATGCAAGAATGCACTATAAAAAAAATACGGCTAAAGACAACAGATTATGCAAATCCCTCTGACACACCTACCGGAAAAGAGTCCCAGAGGAGGGCATTAAACAAGTCCATACACTCGTCATGCTTTTTCTGTTTGTATGTAGGCTTTGTGTATTCATATAAGGTAGAAGATAGCTATGCAAAAAGGCAACAGACAAGGGAAAATGTTGAAGGCCGCCCATGTTCTCTGCTCAGTCTTGTCCTCTGTACCATGGCACCATAAATTACTGTAGGCTAGTACCAGCCATAATCAATTATTATGACTATAAGCCATCGTTGACAGGCATCATTCAGTCATCTTCAGCTTTGTTAGTCTTTTTAATGGAACCATTCACCAAAAATATTTTAAAAAGTCACTAACTATTAAGAGAGGAATGGTGTTGGCATAATATAAACATGTTAAATTCTGGCCACCACTAGCTTTTGCCAAGTTTCTATTCACCTTCCCAAGCCACAGAAAAGATACTAAATGTATAATGATGATGACCAAACAAAAAAGTCACCAAACAAGTGGAATATTCCATTTAAAGTAAAAATAAGTTGCTAAATATATGAAATTTTCCATTTCAAGTACAAAAATATTCTTAAATAAATGGAAATGTCCATGTAAAGTACAAAAGGTTGCTAAATATAGAGAACTTTTCAATACAAAAACATTGCTATATTCCAGCATTGACCAAATGCTGACCACTTTCCACCATTACCTTTTACTCATGGTCTAGTTTAGTTTTCTTGGGGGACATATTCCTTTAAGAGAAGACTTGTTTTTTGTTTCGTTTTCTGTTTTTTTTTTTTTACCTGTTTCATGGGTTTATTGCTTCTCTTTTCAACACTTCATGTTTACACTGAGCTTCTAGTGTCACCAGCCGAGCTTCTGTTCTCTAAACATTGTCGAAGAGCTTTCCAACCGGTGCACATTATAATTTGGCCAGTGCAAACTTCAGAGTACTTTGATGCCTCTGATTAAGTCATTACAGCCAAAACTAACCATCAGCCATTTCTAGGCCTTCAGCCTGAAGGAACTGGCATTGACTTCGGTCTTAATGAGAAGTCCAGGAATGGGCAGCACAGCCACGGAGGTGTTTTTTAGGCTTACATAACTGGACGAGCATAGAAAGCCGTGCTGTCATAAACAGATATAAACAATAGATAATACATGTAAAAAATACCATTTCAGTTATTAATGAAACTTTATAATTGCTCCTTGTTGTAATTAGGATAATGACCATCACATGAATTACGATATGCTGCCTGCTTCCAGGTTGTATGTGGGTGTGTGTGGTGTGTTGTGTTTGCATAAGTTATGTAATACTCCTCCAGAGGTCATTATTCCAGAGCACACAGCCTCTTCCCTCTTCGGTGTGTGTTTATGCATAACATACCCTCATCCCCCCATTCGGTCACTGACTCTCGCTACCTCTAAGCCAGTGTAGACTAATAGTGGCCATAATCAAAACTATTTGTAATCTATTAGGTCTGTGGGACATTCTTGTTTGGACAAAGAACTTGCAGATCAAGCTAGATAGCGGAACCGCACATGACCTAACACACACATACACACACACACACACACACACACACACACTTATTTCCCCCACCTCGCTCCATCACTACATTCAGCTGGTGTAGCAGTGTCCGTTAGCGTGCATAACGTTTGTATGTGTGTCTGTGTGTGTGTTTGCATACACATTCATTTTATCCTAGAGGCGGGCCCTCTTGTATTTATTTTGTTTTGTTTACCTGTGGTTGATTTTGTTGATTTTTTTGTTAATTTTGGTTTATTTTTTATTATTAATATTGTTATTTTCCATTGTAATTGTGTAGAACGAAAAAAAAAAACCAGATCAACTACTGTAAAAATGAGCGGAGCTGTGATGTAAAAAATGATATGTAAACAAAAACTAACAAAAAAAAAAACTAACAAAAACAAGCACTGAAACTGACACGAGCATGGCGGTCGTGTTTTACCTGAATGGAGAACTGTTTTTATATGATGACGCCCCAAAACGTGGTAGAGAGAGAGAGGAAGACTTGTCGTTTGCTATCAGAGACTTGTTCGTGCTCTTCCGAGCCCCCTGGCCACCATACTCTGATTGATTATCAATGGTGCTGACCTCAAAGACATGAGTATTGTGGCTGCTGCTTTTCTTGTCTGTGACTGATCATTATGCTATATTTAGTTGGCTTACATTTGGCTTCTCTTTAGCGCTTCTGTCCCGGGTGCAGGGACTCGTAAATTTGATCACAGGGCCAAATACGCTCAAGGTGGTGCAGTGGGAGGTCTATGCTAAGCAAATTACAGTCTTCTCTCCTCGCCCAGCGTCTGACAGAAAATGGTTCCACAACGCCAAGCCCGGGGGTCTTTACTTACAGCTGTGCTTCTTATAATTCGCCTGCAGTTGTGTTCTTGGTAGAGACATAGTTCTTATATCTAGAACCACCTTTCTCTGATTGACCAGGGACCATCATCGCAGTAGCTTTCTATTGGTGCATGCCAGGCTATCATGAATAAGAATTTGTCTGATAAATGGTCTATGAGAACATAATAGTATCTCTGGGTGGGTAGGACAGCCCTCCCTCTCCCCTATCACTTACAGCTGATGTAACAGAATTAACATTTAATGTTCTCCTCCAAGCATGTTGAGTCATCCAGTGATGTTATATTTGCAGGTTAGCAGCACATGCTAGCCTTCACCATCCTAGCTTGGTAACATCACATAACTCAAATGGCACTTGGCACAGCAAAATTGAAGAAAAGACAAAAAACAAGAGAAAATCTGTCCTAAAGGTCTTCAGAGTCTGGTATTCTGAATAGCTTCTTTTCACCCAAACCTCTTTGGTGTATAGACCCCCCATTGGCGTTTTCCATTCCACCAGAGCCATGTTAAAGTTATCCACTCTGATCCATTCAGTATGACAGGGAGGAACATCGCTTCCCCCCCTCGAACGAATGGCAGCCTTAAAAAAGTTCTAATTTATTCAATATTATTACACGTTTTTTATTTTTTTTATAGTCAGATATATTTAAAATTCTAACGCATACGTACCGAAGTCCGCTTGTACATAGTGTTTAGTGTATTTTAGGAGTATAATAAAAAAGAACGGTCTTAATAATCATTACAAAAGCTAGAATAATACTGAGCAAAAATTCGGAGCCGTTTACCAGAGGTTGATTTGGTGCCATTCATATTCTCCGCCATTGCCATCGATCAGGTCAATAAAAAACCCACTTAA
This sequence comes from Brachypetersius altus, assembly GCA_037974465.1. Classification (NCBI taxonomy): domain Eukaryota; kingdom Metazoa; phylum Chordata; class Actinopteri; order Characiformes; family Alestidae; genus Brachypetersius; species Brachypetersius altus. The sequence continues at coordinate 26,718,181 of JBBPDB010000134.1, forward strand.
ATTAACAAAGAAAATTGTAGAGAGAAGCACTGTATCTACTGTGTAAAGAAGTGAATCTGTCTGCCAAAAACGTGCATTCTTTTTGTTTTATTGTTTTTTTGGCTACCAAACCAATACTTAATAATCACCTCCGAATTCTGCATACTTTAAAGTGTCTTTATATGGATCCAACAGATATGTACACGTAAAAAATGGTAATAATAAATGCTATTCTCTGCGATTGTAAGGAGGCACAGTCTCCTTGTTCTTAAGCCATCTGCCGCTGTATCGTGTCTCGGCCTTATGTGTTTGTGTTATATGCTTGGAGAATAGGCAATTTGTATGATGTGAGAATTTTTTTAATTGACTATTGTTGAAATTGCAGAAATAGAAAAATAAAAGAGACGTAATGGCATAAATGTGTGTAATTGTGGTGATTTTGCTTTGACCTAAAAATAAAAAGCTTCCTTCATTACGCTAAATTAACCCAAACATGCGGCTTCCCCAAATGATAAATGGAGAATCAGAATATGTTATTGATCCCAGAGAAAACTGCTTATGCTATGACACAGAGACAACAAGACAGTATCACTATAAAATATAGTCAAAATCAAAATAAAACTCTACAAGAAGTTCTCAGGACTAAATACATTATGCAATGAATCATGGGCTACATGAGTGATCTATCACTTCAAGAGGTTGCAGTGTTTACCCATTGTGGACTAAACTGAAGCTTCAATCATTTGCACTGGGCAAAGAAGGTGGTTAACCACAGTTTGACAAGCAGCCTGACCTGAGTGCAGTGCAAGCCTATGAACCTTTTGTCTACACACTCTGAATTTTACTAGAGTGGTCACTGACCTTGGCATTCAAAGGGCCTTAAAAACAAATTCTTAAAAATTTATTAACCTTTAAAGTGTACTTTGCACTCTATTAAGCTGCGAGTTACGTTCCAAGAGCACCTGCATATAGTGAAAAAACGTGTTGTGATGTGGTTAAAAATGCCAAAAAATGCTTATATTTATAGTTTTTTAAACTAATTAACCTAAAAAAATGTAAAGGTAAACCCATATCCGTACTGTACAGTTGACTGTACTGTAAATCATGCATGGGTCTTTTCTTTGGTATCCACTGTCGTTTTCTTTGGTATATGCAGGTAAACACAGTAATAAATGAATTTAACTTACAGTAATAAAAAACTGGGCTTTAAGAAGAACAAAACAAAAAACACGAGAACACTCAAGACGCTCCACAGGGGAAATTCTGGACAGCCGCTGTGTCAAGGGGCAGCAGCCAATCAGCAGCAAGGAGAAATAAATAGCGTTCTCGGATTGGCTACTTTCAAACCTCCCGCCTCTGAGTACAGCGGCATATCACCATCCCATGTGTGTATCAGAGAGAGAGAGAGTGTGTGTGTTTGTGTGTGTGTGTGTGTGTGTCCGTATGTGTATATATAACCAGGCTAACGTCTGGTTTTTTTTAACACTGATTTATTTCTGCAGATTTTTAAGCATAGTAAAAGTGTTGAGGAAACAGCTATACATGTAAATATGCCAAATAAAACAAGTTTCCTTCATATATTTGGCATCCTATTAACCATCCTAGAACCAGTGTTGTTATCTTGGGCTTTCCTGACTTCCAAGGAAGTCATGTAGGTCACATGAGGTGGCCTACTTCCCCTGCCAGCTTTTTTATTTGGCAGTATGCTTATGTTCACATTGAGTGTGAAGCTATTACAGCTGGCTTTATGAGGGCACTCGACTAGATGTGTTAGGAATAAAACGAGGAGGAAAGCAGTGGCATTTATTCACGGGAAAATGAAAGGTCACATGTAGTCCCTGTTCGACTTGAACTGGGCCCAAATCAGAGCTAAAAGAGGATCTTTGCCATTTCCGCTCCCCGCACAAGCATCATCTTTGTCTTTGTCTCTTTCTGTTCCCCAGCTGCTGGCAGAAGAGCTCTGAATGGGAGGCAGTGTGAAGAACATCCTTCTGCATGACACTCAGAGTATTTTTAGGGCCTGGGTATTCAAAGACCCCTAAAAGACACTGCCTCACTGTCAGCATATCAACCAGCAAAGCTAAGAGCCCCAGTCGTCCTGGCAACGGGAAGAGGTGGCTGTTCATTTCCCTCCTCTGAAATGTGGTATTTCAAGGAATTTTGCCTGGACGGAGGTCAGTGTACGTTGACTACGTATTTGGCATGGACATGCACAGTGACATCACCTGAATAGAAACAGAGCAGGACAAGAGAAATATATTATTGATTAACCCGCTTTTCAGTGTTTTTATTATATATATAATCAGATTTACTGTCTGTGTGTTCACTTGGTACGCTGACCATGGATTGCCTTACGAGTGTCCCAACTTACGGGTTTTTCGCGATACGAGATGTCTCTCTACGGAATTTTTGTTATGAGTTGAAAGCTAAAATTGAGGATGCAAGCATTTGTGCTTACAGTTATTTTACAAAAGTTTGTTTATCCCTGTGTCCAAATGAAGTGAGTGTGAAGGACAGTGCTGAGAAGAAGCAGATGACATGCATTAAATTAAAGACCAAGGTGTGCATCAACTTGGCGAATCAAAATATGTTCTAAACAGGGGACATCCATCCATGAAAATATGGAGTAGCTGATGGGGTGGAGGTGGCTCAGTGGGTAGGATACTTGCCTCCAGACCAAGAGGTCATGGGTTCGAATCCTGCCTTCAGCAAAAACCTCCACTGGGTCCCTGAGCAAGACCCTTAACCCCAAGTTGCTCCAGGGAGAGACTGTTCCCTGTAGGTAGGAAATGGAAGTCGCTTTGAATAAAAGCATCTGATAAATGCCATAAATGTAAATGATGACGGTGTGGCTGACGGAGAAGCTTGCAGGAGATCTCGTAACAGAGGTGAAAATCTGCGAGAAGACTTGAGCTGTTTATGCCGATTTGCTGCAGCAGACCCAGTAATTTGAGTTAGAACTCGTAGGTAAAGCTACCATTGTATAATAAACTTTGTAGATTTGAATTTCTCTCTGGTCTTGAGTCAAGAGTCTTTAAACTCATCACATCTGGCGCTGTTGGCAGGATTCCTTGTGTGACCGAACTCCCACATGAAAGACCTTACTACCTTACTATGTGCTTGTAGGCGCTTGAACACACATTCACTGCATGTCCAGAAGAGTCCAGACATCTCTTTATTAGCACTGCAGACAGCGCTGTGCTGTAGAACTGTTCACCAGAGTGATGGAGCATCCAGCACTCTTGGCATGAGTTATAGAATCGTTTGTCCAGACCTAATCATCTGCACAATGTACTGTTTGTAAACCATCTGACAATATTGATATCACACAAGGTGAGTGGTTATATTTCGGTATCTTCTGTGAAGCCCTTTTGGCCAATTCCTTTGTCAAGAAAAACTTAGTACATCTTTGGATCCCAATGGATGGCCAAGCCTAACTAAGGTGCGGAGAAGAGATAAAAAATTAAGCCATTCATTTGGAACCAGGTCCCACTTTAAGTTGCATGCATTCATATCATTAAGAAGGGATGCTACCAGCATGCTGACCAAGCTCAAATGTTTTGACAATTTGATGAATCAAGGCTTTTCCAATTACTGTAATCATGCCACTGTCGTACCGACAACTCAGGTCCACCTAAACTGAACTTAAATATCATTCCCCAATCACAGTCCCACCAATCACCACACACAAGTGCTTAAACCTCAACTAAACACAGGTGTTTTACCTAAACAAAAAAGACCCCACACATTAACACAAATATAAGGACGACCCCTACGTCCAGCACATAACCTCCCTGACCCTTACTGCCACAATAAGCCATTGATATCTCTCTACATGTATTGCAGTTTTTATATATTATATGTTATATATTATTATACTATAAAATGATATAATGTGCGGGTTCATCTATATCATGCAAAAATAAAGTCAAAGTCCCAGCCTCTGTGTTAGCTCCAATAATGCTTATGGTTTATCTAATATCTAAGTCTCACTTAGCTGTATCTAGAAAACTGGCATTTCAAGATGTCATGTCTCAGCCAGCAGCTGGTAGAGGCCACCATTGTTGTGTTTTTGTGTTTTTGTTATTTTAAAGTTATACCTCAGTGTGTTGTCCTAGTATTAGTCTTAGCGGGTGTTTATTTCGTTTAAGTGATTGTGCCAAATGATTGGTTTATGCCTGAGTATGTTTTGTATTTAAATTCCAAGAATCGTGTATTCAGGGCTGGTCAACCCCATACACGTATACCTGGTCCTCGTGTGTCTACTGGTTTAAAGTAAGCTTCGTCTTTTAGGCCATCATGCCTTTTTGTGCCGTCGAGTGCCGTGCAAATAATCAGCAAAGTGTGTAGGAGAGCAAACACTGGTTTTAGACTGTTTCAGACCCTAGTTAAAATATGATTTTACTAATACATTTTGAGTTCTAAAAATTCACTTTGCAACTAAATCAAGCCAGAAACGTGTTGTTGCTGTCCCTGAGGGCTCCTTCTTCCACAGAGCAGAAAAGCTGTTACAACAGTCACGCAGGGACCAACTCCCTCTCTATTTCAAAAGACATGTTGAAATAGCAGGTGTCTGAAGAGCAAATTCCTCATGTGATTCCTCATGTGCAAAGACAATCGCACCATCCTGGTTTGCTGCCTCTTATCTGTAAGGTGTGTGTTCCACTGTATGACATCCTTATCTGGAAACTATTTGTGTCCTGAAAGAAGGTGTCATTTTGCTTGGAGCAGCCCAACCCCTCCACTATGTGCTCACTTCAATCTTCCTCTGAACACACACTCCGGAATATCTACACAGCCTTAGACACACATACACAGAAACAGTTCTGGCACCCATTGACAGCTATACACAATCCATTAGTCCTTTAATGTTTATGTCCCTATGCCTGTGTATTCTCCACCGTTTTTTCCATTCTGTTACTGCTTCTCATATAAAAGTCCAGACTAAACACGACTGCCAGAGCGTCTGTCGCTATTCAGACGTAAAACTGCAGCACAAACACAGAACAGTCCTGCTCCTGGCGATTTATGACTTTCCAGAACTGCTACCTGAATGTAACGCCTGATCCTGAGCCATCTGAGCTTTATGGCTGGGTCTGTTGGATCTCCCAAGGCAGGACTGGGCACCCGTGACACGGACCATCTGTTATCAGAATGGGTTCACAGTGCCCCCCAGAGGACACTTTCATAGCTGCATTTTTAAACTGGTGTAATTATGCTGTTGTTGGTAACAGTCACCAGCCTCCTGTTTCAAGACAGGAATCTATTATGTAATCCTACTCTGCGGCACCTTTCCAAACCATGACTGTAGCTGCAATGGGAACCTTCTGACCATGACAGTGCAAAATAAATAAATAAATAAATACATACATTTTCAATATGTTTACCATCTGAGTGTTTGCATTTGCCAGCCATACTGTGTATTAATCTACCGACCTACAAAAAGCCACCCCATATACGATGTCTTGGACTTTTAACATCATTAATTAAGTGACCAGTGGGATGAAACGTGTGCATTTAAAGTGTAAGGACAGTCTAGAATTTGACGTTGCATCTCCACACAACCACTTAATAGGATGTCAGACATTCTTTCATCCTATAAAGGAATTAGTTCTGTTTGGCATAATTTTATTTATGTGTGGTTTTTCACTCAACGGCTTTTGCAGGTAGAATAGAACCATTTTATTCATGTCTGTAGGTTTCAAATATCAGATATTGTGTCTTTTAGAAGTAAATCACTAAATTTGCGGTACACAAACACCCACACAACGCCATCACATTATTATCTGAGTGTCACTGTCATGCTGAAAACGATTCACCCCAGACGTTATCTAATCCACGGAGTGGAAGTGGGGCTGATAAATTGCCCTGTACTAGATGGGCTACAGTCTGTAACAGTACACCTAGGTGTTTGTAGTGGCCAGTGAGAGGAGCTCAAGGGGGGGTGTTTCTAATAAAATGGGCAGTTAGGGAAAGTACAAAGTGAATGTTTCTAGTAAAGCGGCCAGTATTTCAATGTCACCATGGATTCCACTTATTTCCATTCATACCACAAGGAGAAATGAATCATCAGTAACAAATTAATGTCAGTGGATCTTATAATGGTGATACTTCTCTGATGTAATCTGGGATATTGTTGTGGTTTTCACTGTACTTTAAGTGAAATGTAACTGGCACTTATCATTTAGAGTAGTTGTGTTCTTTGATAGTTAAATTACTGTAATAAAAGATTAGGCAGTCATCTCAAATGCAACATGTACATTTTGTTTTGAAATGGAAATTCTGATGTTCAGTTGTATTAATTTGAACGGGTGATTTAAGTTAAACAAACAAATTATCTTTGTTTTATGTGTATCTGTCTGCCTTGTAATACTAAAGAGGCTGGATGACAGAAGTCCATGACGGTTTGGATGTTTATTCAAAAGGAACAAAACAA
>JBBPDB010000134.1:26727579-26740170 GCA_037974465.1 Brachypetersius altus
ATTCCCAAGACCGCTAGGCGCAGCTGAGGTACCCTGAGCAAGGTACCGTCCCCACACACTGCTCCCCGGGCGCTGTGTTCATGGCTGCCCCCTTCTTCACTTGGTGAATGGGTTAAATGCAGAGGGTGAATTTTGTGCTGTTCATACTGTGTGCAGTGGTGTGTTCATGTATGACTGAATGATTACTTTCACTTCACTTCACTTTACGATGTTCACCCTAGCCCAGTCAACCTCCAAATCTGGGGCAAGAGCAATTCACCTGGCTGTACACTGCGCTGGTAGGGGGTCCCTGGAGTACAAGTAGCTGCCCAACAGCCCTGGAGGAGGACCGCTGCAGTCACAACCTGGTGCTGAAGTCCACTGCAGAGACCATCTATAGAGCTATGGATACCACCAAACACGTTTGCCATCATAAGGGCATTACTTTTGTCAGGGCAGGACAGCAATGCCAAGTACAATCCAGACCACCAGCAGTCCATCAGACTGGGAGCTGCAAGTTGATCTGGGCAGACAGCTTAGGTTCCCAGACCATATCATGGCAACCAAGCTGACCCCATATGTGGTGTTTTTTTTTCCTACCTCTTTGTAACAAGTACTCTTTGAAACAAGCACTTCCTGGGAGGACCGCATGGAAGCAAATGAACAGAAGTGGGCCAAGCATCAGGAGCTGGTGGTGCAGTGCAGGGGGGCAGGCGGGAAGGGACACTGCTAGTGGGATGTACAGGTTTGGTGGCCGATCATTGTGTAAGGCCTAGAGGAGAGACATCAAGTCTGCCATGGAAGCTGCAGAAAAGGCGTCCAGATGGCTTTGGCTGAGGAGGAGTGAACCATGGGCCAGTGCTGCTGGGTCACAAGCCAGAGCCTGATCAACTCTGGCTGGGTCACCTGAGCAAGGGTGTATGATGTTGAAAGTCCCGAAACACCCGATGAACTCAGAGACATCCCCCAGGATGTGACCCAGAAACTCACAGAATGTTGTTTTTACACATGTTTTTCTGTAAAGCGTTCTTGGGTTTGAGAAAATTAATTATTCTTATTATTATTATGTGCGTCTCACACCAGTTTTTATTATTGTAACCCAGTGCCCAGGACACCTATCAGGTCTCCCTGGTGAAACACTCTAGTGCTGTCCCACACTCAACACCAGACCACAAGGAGCTTCATGAGACAAAACACAAATATCTGCAAAGTTTGGGGCCTCCTGAGATTGAGACTGGGAACTGAGTTCGGGAAACCGTGGCCTAATGGCTTGGTCCAGGTATGATGAAAGCTAGGATAGCGCAAAATATGAACTGAGAATCTCTGCTTTAGCCTGGTGTTTTACTATCTAGGTCCTGAAGGTACCTCATCCTTTACTTTCAAGTAACACATGACTATGAAGGATATATCCAACTAATAAGCCCATGGACCTTTACTGATCTGTAGGGAGTATACTACGGCAGGGTAAATACTTCACCCCTGCACCATCACCCCTCGATCCACCTCCAGAAGCATGACCATTAGATAATCATGGGATTCACCAGCGTCTCTTAAAACCCAAAAACAGATCAAAGCTAATGCTAAATGAAATAAAGCAGCAGTAAAAACAAGTGAAATATGGTAGCATAGAAAGCTTTTAAAGGATTTTTAGTAGCCAGTAGTAATGTACATTTGTGGTTTTTGATGTCCAAACCAGTAATAAAAAACAGTTACAGGGGTCTTTACATCTGGAATATTAGCTAGCCTGAAGCTAAATTAACTAGCAAGCTCTGAAATAGCCATAGTTAATTAACAGGAAATTTATAGAATAACGGTGAAATGAGGTCTAAATGCTAATTATAAAATAAAATACGCATGGGAGTTGCTTAAAAAGTAAAGAAAATTCACAGAAACCTGATCAGAACAGAGGAGCTCCAACACCGTGACAGCACCGTACGCGCCTCTGCCGTTCAAATGTCAAAATAGAGGTCCGCACCTGGATAAAGGTTTAATTTGAGACTGGGCTCCTAACTTCATAAACTCGCCGTTTATTCATAAAATGCTTATTCTGGTCAATAAATAGATTACTTTAAAATTGAATGAGATTCTGTACACTTTAGTGTATTACCTACTGAAACTGACTCATATAACTATAACATTCACAAACATTTAATACGATTAAAATGTGAGTGTTTGGAAAAGAATAAAACCACACAAGGAAAACCTTCAAATAGACAGATAAATAGGTAGATAGATAGATCAGGTGATAACCACAGCTATGTGAGGTTTGTGAGTCTGCACCGAAGGTGTGTGTCTGTACTGAAGGTGTGTAAGTCCATACTGAAGGTATGAGTCTATACAGAACGTGTGTGAGTCTGCACTGTGTGTGTATGAAAACAAATAAGTATTTACTGTTGAAGCCTGTCAAGCCCCTACTTAAGGGCTGTAGGCACATATAAAAATATATGAGCCTACAAATGTAATTTCTATGTAGAATGCTGATATATTAAGATGTCAGTATATGTGTGTATGCACGTATAAAATGTTTTATTAATAAATATTTACATGAATAATGTATTAATAAATATTGAAAAGGCACTCTTCACCGGTCAGTGACCTGTTTCGACTGTGACTTTTATTCTGTAGAGTGTGTGTGTCTCGGGGTTGCCAAGTCTGTTTCCGGCAGAAGCGTTAGCTCGGTGAAGCAGCAGCTGCTCGAACTGAAAGAGTCCAAACTCGGAGCCGTTCGGCTGGATTTCTCCCATCTGTCTGTCCTCTCCGACCGGGACATCCACACCCGGGGCCGCCCTCTCCAGCGCTATGGGTTTCAGGAAGAAGAACAAGAGTCCGCCGGTCCTGAGCCACGAGTTTGTGATCCAGAACCACGCAGACATGGTGTCGTGTGTGGCCATGGTCATCCTGCTCGGGCTTATGTTCGAGGTGGGGTTTAAACAACATTCAAGCTCAAAACACGAACATAACACGCGTTTTAAAAGACTGAACACCTCCAGCAAGCAGCAGAGCAGAAAACAGGCCGCGTAATGTCTGTACCGAGGAGCTCCTGAGCTGTGTGTTTTTATTTTCTGTTCAGATCAGTCCGAGCTCGACCAGGGAGCAGGACACTCTCTAAAACCCAGTCCTGCTCCACATCTGCCTGACTGAAGATCCTCACCTCCACAGACAAATCTGGAGCTGGTCTCACTCCGGCTGTGCGGTCAAATTTGACCGTGGAATCTAAAGTAATACAGTAATTACTCCAACAGTGAAATTTGTGCAGCAACACAGAAATTGTTAGAAGGAAAAGACACCCAATAGAGCTTCCTGGCTAAAAGCTCCTCAGACCGTCCTGTTAGTCAGAGTGGAAACCTATAAAGATCAGTATCAGCTCGGGGTTTTCTGTAGAATACACTTCTTCATGATACACTCTACTGTAATCATGCGTGCTCTGTAATATATTTCATATGTTTATACTACTCAGACTGCTTTGATACTAGTTATACAGTTATGCTCTTTTTTTGTTTGTTTTTAGAAACCACTAGTCAGTATGACTTCGTGTTTTAATGAAAACATGTGTTGAATCATATGCTAGAGTCATGCTGTTGTGTAATTGCATTAAAGAGTGTCTGGGCGAGAAGCAAATTACCAAAGTGAGTCTCAGACGGATTTTTCCCCGGTGTTTGCAATATAGTGCCCAGCCTTAGTGTGTGGGGAGCTTCATAACAAAATATGTAACATACATGCATAGATATAAACATTATTTCAGATCATTTTCGTGATTCACGTTATTTTAATACTTCGTTTTTCTCAACTTTGGTCAGAGAAAAAGCCACATTTAAAAATAACCCAGTTAAACAGGACTGTTCTCTTTGTAATGAAACATGTTTGGCTGCTTCGCTTATATACCGATTCTCGCAGTTATCACATCATATATGTTTTTCCATCCCAGTAACACACACGTCTTTTGTTTTCTTGTGCATTAGAGGTGGGTGCTGAGTCTAAAATATAACTTCATGATTTTCAGCGATATTTTCACGATCGACATGTAACATAATTCGGTGTCTGCGGTTTGATATGTGGAAACAGAATCGAGCCAGTCTTGCCACATTTTAAAAATGCAAGTAAGAAATACAGTGGTTCACACAATGCACTAAATCCAGTTAAACAGGTGTAATTATCTTCTCTCTGTTGTGAAACATTTAGTTGTTGAGGAACTGACAACGTGAACTAGATGGTCAGAAAAACAATACTTTTTTAGTTTGTTATTGGTTGTGCTAAAGAAGTATTGCCGTATTGTTTAGCCCCATTGTTTAACCTGGATTTCTAAACCAATTGTAGGCTGTAATTATATTGAAACACATTGTTGTGGATGGAGGTGTGTTGATATACGACAGAGGTTGGGGACGTTGTGTGAACGTATGAAGGTGTGTAGATGTGCGATGGTGTTTGGAAAGGTGTGCAGCTGTACAGTGATGTGTATGAAGGTGTGCTGATGTACGAAGAAAATTGTACCGAAGAAACTGTTTATGTTACAACCACACATAGGTAAACTATATACAGTGTTTAAAGCCAAAAAAGTTAAATAAAACCTCTACAGAAATACTCAGAAAAAATACTTTATGCAATATACTATGCTTTATATACCAAATTCATGGATAATAATGAGAGTAGCAATATCAATAAGCAGTATAGATAACAAGAAAAATCTTAACCTGATGATTCCTATCCCTAGAAGTCATTTTTATTTTACATAAAATAACAGTCTGAAAGAAATTTGTTTGTTTTTCTAAGCATCACTGCTATTTGCCTCTTCAGGTCACTGCAAAGTTCGCCATAATGTTCATCACAGTCCAGTACAACGTCACTCAGACATCAGGTAGGCTGTCCAGCATCTCTGACCGCTCATTTTCTACAGGACAGCTAAGAGGTGAAAACTGTTTTTCCAGCTCTTTTTGCTAAACGAACTCTCTTTGTTCTTCTGTTCACACAGAAGACAAGCCAGAGCCGGTGAACTTTTATCAGTATGGTCCTAAGGACATTGCGACAGTCTTCTTCTATCTGCTTATTGCCATAATCCTTCATGCCCTGATCCAGGAATACATACTAGACGTAAGTGATTTGTTGTCTCTGTGTATTGGAATTAGCTTGAAGCTTTTGTGTGCAAATGAGATGCATGATTGGTCTGTGTTTAATAATTTTTTTGGTAAACAGTTATACAACAACTGACACGAATTGTTGATTTTTTAAAAAGGGAACTTAAGTACACTCATAGGGACACTTTCTTAAAAAATGTGTGCATAACTTCTATTTATTTGCTTTATATAACATACTGGAAAAGGGTGAAAATTCCAGATGTGTTTGTAGTGTGTGTATGTGTGCTTATTTTGTAACTGGCATATATGTCATAAGACCAGGAACCCCCATACGTTTGTGTACAACTTATGTACAACATTTAACTTTTCTATGTTTTCTAAAATATATTTCTTGGGCCGTATTTTGAAAAAGTGTGACAGAAGGCCTACGTCAACTTTCATACCTGTTGTTGCCCCTCTAAGTGATATTTTTGGTGTCCAGCTGTACAATCAAACAGACTAGAGATCGCCAGAAATGAATGGACTATAACTCTGCAAATATTATGGCTGTGAAATACTACACAAACTGGCTAGACATTTAGATGAACCCAACCACTGGTGGCTGCACTGTGCTAATCTGGAGCCCCACCCTAAGTCAAAGCTGTAATTGCAACTGTTCCCTTTCCTAAAATGTAGTTGATCAACCACTAGAGCTACGACACTAAAGTAGGAATGAAAGCTTATACTTTATTATGCAAATTGCATAATTAAATCAGTATCATTACCTTTAAAAACAGCTGCTGCTTGTTTAATGTATTCTTTGTCCACTTTTGTTCATGTTGATAGATCAGTGAGTGACATAGTGTTATAAAGTCTTTTTCTGTGTGTTTTACTACCTTAGTTTAGCCTTTTCAAAGGTTTCTTTAATTGAAATGATTTGCTTACTTTATTGCGCAGTTTTACAGGTCAACTCAGGGGCTCATTTTACAACATGCACTTGTGTACAATCTTGATTCTTGAAGTCCCATAAGCAAGTCTGTTACATATTACTGAACTCCACGTGGTTGGAGGCACATGTATAATGATTTAGGCATGCAAGTCTGGTGCATCGTATCTTGCCTTGACTTCATTTCTGATACGGGGAAAAATAACACTTTAATTTAGATCAAGAAAGTCCCTGAGCTCTGAGCTAAAACATGGGTTAATGAATGCCTGGATGTCATTTACTTCATAACAAAAAGGCCAGTCTTTTTGAAAGGCTCATGTGATGTCTGCTATGTTTGCCTGACCCAATACACACACGCATACACATACACACACACACACTTTCCGAATGAACCAGCTGCTGTCTTAGCAAGACTTGAAGATGTGCCTCCCAACTTTTCAGGTGTTTGAACCACCTTTGAGGCAAAAGAGGTTCAGTGTGTGCTTTTAACACAAGTTTGGAAAGTAAAACTGGTAAATTGTGATTCGAATCCTGCTCTACATACAGATGATGAGACTTTGATGTGCCAGAAGCTGATTGCTGTTGCTAAATATGCCGGAAGAGACCATTTGTAGGGATTGTATCACTCTGTTGAGAACTAACAGTGAAAATCAAACATTACAGGAACGTTTCAGTAGAGCGGAGGCTAACTGGCAGGATATGTCTGCATGCTTCAGGTGGTTTTACCTCTACTTTTTCTACAAGCTTTCTGGTGACTTTTTATTCTGATCTCCCTCCAGAAAATCAATCGACGCCTACACTTGTCCAAAACAAAACACAGCAAGTTTAACGAATCGGGACAGCTGGCAGCGTTCTACCTGTTCTCTTTCATTTGGGGCTGCAGCATCCTCACGGCGGTAAGGCGCAGCGTCAACATGCTGCAGTTTAATGAGGAAGACGTCTCTGGCTTGTGTTTGTGGGATGACTAAACATTTATTTTTGATCTTAAAGGAGGAAGTTGTGACAAATCCCACATTTCTTTGGGAAGGATACCCTCACACACACATGGCGTAAGTGTTTCCACCCAGTCTTCCTTTTCTTCCATTTCTTCCTTTGCTTCCTTACTTCCTCTGCCCCTCCCTCACTGTGTTTCTGACGGGGGGTGATTAACCAATCACTGTGTTTCTGACGGGGTGACCAGATACTCATTTGCATAGTGCAGCCATAATCAGACATCAGTATTGCAGAGACAAGTATCATGATTATGTTTAGCTGATGATATATTGTGCAGTCCTATTCTAAAATGCCAAAGTCTGATGTACCAAAGCAGATTATTTATTTATATGTAGTAAATGTGTTTTTGCTTGTAATAAAAGTCTCAGAAAATCGAAAATCACTTTCTTGGCAATGGACAGTTTTTCTGCAAGTCACTTCCTCCGTTTACATCCTGTTTCAAGTCACGGGAAAACCACCAAAAGCATGAAAGCATTCGTCACTGTGGGTTTAGTGTAATGATTTTATTTGTCATGTAAAAATTGTATCAGCTATCAGTTCTGTTTAGTATCGTGTCGTGTCATGATTCTGTAACTTTGTCACCTAGGCCCCTCCCACCTGGGAGTTTTTACAATTGAGTATTTTGAGATTCTTTTTATTGTTTGACTTAATTTATTCTTTAATTCATTCATTCTTAAATTCTCAAAGCTTTGCTTATTACTTATGTGATTAGTGTTACAGATCTGATTTCATGCACATTTTTCTCATGTCTTAGCTTTCAGGTGAAGTTCTTCTACGTCTGCCAGATTGCCTACTGGTTCCATGCCCTTCCAGAACTTTATTTTCAGAAAGTACGAAAGGTGAGCACTATTGAGATATATCCTAACTATCTACACTTTTATTTAACATATAGTCAGAATGTGTAAAACACCAAACAACTTCAAAAATGTAGGTTAATTGTAAATATGTAATAGTATAAACTGCATACCAACTGCTGCTTGGTAAACCAGCTTATTGCTATTTTTGCCCGGTTGCGTAATTTTGGCCTCATGTTCTCCTATAATTGCACATTTCTTTAACATGTGCTGTTTTTAATGTTTCAATAGTAAATGTTTTTAAAATGTATGATATGACCATAAGAATGTGGATGCTAACAGCCCATTACTAACAGGTATATAAAACAAGTACATACTCTGGCATTTTTATTGGCCGTAAAAAGGGTCGTACTGAAGGTCACTGTGACTGTACACACGTCACTGTCATAGGAAGCCACTTTTGCCAGAAATGTCAGTTTTTGGCCTGCTGCAGCAGTCCCAGTCAACTGTAAGTACTATTATTGTGAAAAGGAAAAACAGGTTAATCATGAGGCAAGAGATTCAGCCTCTCAGAGCAGGGCCACCAATTGCTGAAGACTGATGGATGAATCTGGATTTGCCAGATGCCAGGGGAACAGGACCTACCAGAATGCATAGTGCTATCAGTAAAGTTGTGGAGGAATAATGGGCTCGGATGTTTTTGGGGGTTTAAGATAGGACCCTCAAATTTGTTTCGTTCCGGCATTAAGCCAATTCTATACTTCAAGCTTTCTGGTACCAGTTTGGGGAATGACTTTTCCTGCTCCAACATGACTCCAGTTCTGCTGTGCACATCTCCTGGTCCTTTAAAACATGTTTTGACTTGTGTGGAGCAGCTGTAGCCCTGATTGTTGGAATCAGCCAGGCTTTGTGTGTGTGACCTCAACAGTGCTCTTTTGACAGAGTAGGCACAAATTGCCATAGAAACTCTCCAAAGTCTTGTGCAAATAATTCCCAGAAGAGTGATGGCTGTTCTAGGTGGATGCAACTATATATTAAAAAGCATCATTTTTAAAAGGTGTTTTAAGTGTGATGCCCAACAAACTCATAGTAAAGGGTACATGAAGAACTGAAACCCTTTGTGTGTGTATAGTGAAACTGCCCACTAATGCTTCTTAAATGCAATAATATATTTTAATTTTTTGTTTGTTTCTAGGAAGATATTCCTCGTCAACTGTACTACATTTGCCTTTACATTTTTCACATCACTGGTGCCTACGTCCTCAAGTGAGTGTCTTCTAAGATTCATTTGCTTTCTTAATCTTTCTTTCATATGCAAGTCTCTTCTGAATGATTTGGGGGTGTATAAATGATTTTTCTTTGAGTTGCATAATTTATTTGAGGTTTGTGTTTTTTTATGATGAAATGCAAGATAAGCCCCCAACGGACCACACTTTAATTCCCTTGAGAGCCACAAGAGAGTGACCTCCAGTACTGTACAAAACTTTGAGCCACTCCTCATTTCTTCATATTTTGTTTTCAAAGAGCCAAACTTGCTTGTATTTTTAATGTAGTCTTAAGGAACAATTATCCCTCTTCCCGAGGGACTTCAACCTGACCAGTTTCAAAGGAATGTTTTTGTTTGTTTATCCAAAGTCACCTATGTATGAATCATGTAAGCAGAACAAAAAGTCATCTTAAGCCCTGAACCAGTGAAGAAACATGTGCAGATGATTCCAGATGATCAGGCAGTGATCAGTATACTGGTGGTGCTGAATGCTGAGTGGTTAAAACCCCTTTATCTAAGCACCTTTTGTTTTTAGACACTTTGTAGCCAGTCACAGTAAAACATTAATTTCCATTTCTTTAATTTAATCTACTTAATATGCCAAAGATAAGACAGTTTGACAGGAATAAAAGGAGATCCAAAGCGAAATATAAAGAAACGAGAGGCAACTCAAGACTTGCATTGTACTGTATGGACATAAGAGCCGTTGTTCTATTAAAGATTCCACAAATACATAACGGATGAGTTTGCATGCATCCCATTGATTCCGTAAGGATGGATTCGGTATTGGAGCTTCATGTTTACGCTGTTAGATTAGATTCATAATGCTTTGGATAATGTCATGTATATTGGTGGAGCCACTGTAAGTCACAATGAATTAAGGGCTTTGCCTTTCACTTCCTCTCTTGCTTTCATTCTCTCAGTCTCCACCGTTTGGGCCTGGTTCTTCTGGTTCCGCACTACCTGGTGGAGCTTCTCTTCCACGCTTCACGCCTCTTCTACTTCAGCAACGAGAACAAGCAGAAAGGGTATGTGCATCTTCTGCATTCACTTCACAGGTCACAGTTTTAGTAATGAAGACAGCTGAGTAGGTATTATCATGGAGGCTGCAGCGCTACCTGCAACCAGCAATTACATACTTTTATTCTATTAGTCAGAATATCTATTGTCTCCATTGATTTCTGTATCCTTTTCCTGCCTTTGTTTAAAGTTTTGCCCGTGTGAGGAGCGCAAGCTTCTTTTAGGATTATATGTAACAGCAAAAACCCTGACCTCAACACCAACAAACACACACACACACACCCCACTTCCTGTAGTGTATTACTGTTTACAGAGTCTGTAGAGTTAAACTACCTTCATACAGGCTGCTGTTATGAGGGCAGGTTATAATTATTGTGTATTATGGGCCTAATTTCTTACGAAATATGTAATAATCTGTGTTCTATCTCTGTCCCTATTCTGTTTTTCTGTTATTTATCTGTCCCTATTCTGTTTTTCTGTTATTTCTCTGTCCCTATTCTGTCTTATATTATATTTTCTCATTTTCTCTCTGTTCTTTCTTTCTCTCAGCTTACTGTTCTCTTTCTCTCTCACACTCTACTTCATTTCTTCTGTTTGTTTTCTCACTGTCGCTACTACTTCTACTGTCTCTATTCTCTCTCTCACCCTAATTTCTCTGTTCTCTCTGTGTCTCTCAGATTTCCAAAATTTGCAAATTTAATAAAGGTTCATCTTAACACATTCTCGTGCTGTGTTCTGTATTTCTTCTCTCTATGTTCTCTTCCTGATTTTTTCTATTATCACTCCGTCCCTAATCTCTCTCTCACACACTCTATTTTCTATTATTCTTCTCTTTTTGTGTCTTGCTCACCTTCCTCTGTATTTCCTCTCTGTTGTCTGTCTCTCTTTCTATCATTTCTTTGTCCCCTTTTCTGTTTCTTGCCCTCTTGTTTTGTCTGCCCCCCCCCTTCACTTTCTCTGTATTCTTTCTCTCTTTCTATTGTCTTTAATCTGTTTGTATTCTCTGTTTTCTCTATCTTTATTTTCTCTTTATTCTGGTTATCTGTCATTAATCTTTTTCTATTGGTCCCTGTCTCACACAGGTTTACGCTGTGGGCTCTGCTCTTCGTCATCGCTCGTCTACTGACCCTCACCCTCTCTGTGCTGACGTTCGGTTTCGGACTATCTCGGACGGAACATCAGGGCTTTTCTTTGGCCGAGGGAAACTTCAATGTTCTCACTGTCAGGTAGTGTGTTTGGTAGTAATGTGTAGTGCCATCTACTGGGTACACATGGTAACTGACATATTTTGAGGAGATTCTTTTGTGTGCTTGTTCATTGTTCTTCTGTTTAAGCTCAGTAACTTAAGTAAATTCTCAGAAAGATGTGTTTTTAAGGTTGGTCAGAGATGAAACCTAGTCCTGGACTTTTTTTTTATTTATTTGAAGACTAGGCTTAATCCCTGTTCAGGAAAATGACTTGAAGTGATGTACCTACAGCACTGTGTAAAAGTCTTAAGCCACTAATTTCTTTGCATTATGATTTGAATCACATGCATAAATGCTATTTTATGCCTTTCAAACTCTTATCTTTGGCATAAGGACAAAGTGTAAATAACCCCTCCGTAATCGGGTTTACTGCCTTCATAACACAGTTAAGAATCCCCCCCCCCCCGCCAAACCGCTATTTTTGTCTCTTTGTGGGTGGGGTCTGGGTCTTGATTGAAGGGTACAGTACCCCCTAGTAATTCGAACCTTGTATAAGGTGCCTAGATAAAGGTGTTCCAAGCACTCAGCATTCAGCACCACCAGTATACTGATAACCACCTGAGCATCTGGAATCATCTGCTCCTGTTTCTTCACTGGTTTGTTTTATGCCTAACACTCTTGTCAGCGTGTCTTTATACATGAAATCTTTGAGTGGACTGAATCAGAAAAATGGCCCTCCTCAGTTTTGGTTTGACTGTTGGTGAAGTTCCCTGTTTTAAGCTGTGATTTCAGTTTCATTGTCTGATCTTGCTGTCTGTGGGCCTCACTCTGTTCAGGATGACGTGTCTGTCCGCGATTTGCCTGACCCAGGCCTGGATGATGTGGAAGTTCATCAACTTTCAGCTGAAAAAGTGGAGGGAGCAGAGCCAGATCCAGGCCAGCAAAAAGAAGACTGTCAGTCCCAAGAGCAAACCCACCAAGAAGGAGTCCTCCAGGGGTGAGATACTTCTTAGCCCATATACCTCAGAGTGTAAAATTACTGTGTGTGTATAAATATATAGATAGATAGATAGATAATTATTAGAGGTGGGCATAGATTATTTTTTTTAATCTAATTGTAATCTTGGTATTAATCTAGATTAAAATGGCTCATTTGAATTCTGCCGGTCTGAAGCGCCCCCCCCTCCCAAATGATCCCAATGCCTATTTTTATAGTGTAAACCATAAATATGCCTCCAAATATTCTCCCAGATCACTTTAATTTAATTTTGAACTCAGTATAATACATTACCCTTAAAGAAAATGTAAATATAAACCCGAGGTTTAAATACGGAAAAGTCAGGAACGAGAGAGAGAC
>JBBPDB010000134.1:26749783-26765967 GCA_037974465.1 Brachypetersius altus
ACAGACACACAGACACACACACACACACACACACACACACACACACACACACACACACACACACACACACACACACAGAAAGAACAGTGATTTTGTTTGATGGAGGTACTCTACACATTCAAACATGTTCCCGCAAACACACATCCACACCAACAGAGTCTCCAGACAACTTGCACACACCCCTGCAGCATGTCTGTACCTGCCGTTGACCTCTTTCTTTTGGAAAGTGTCTCTGTATGAAGAAGCCCACGTCCCCAGATTCTCCATCCACAGGGCCACTTCCTCCGCCGTCCATGAACCCAGCGGCTTCTTCACCAGCAGCTCCACCTTCGACTCGCTGCCACTCCAGTGATACACCAGAAACACCACCTAACAGGATGACCCACAGACACAGATCATCCAACACCATCCAACTTGTTCTTGAAAACAGCTACTCCATATGTCGTCTCACAGGCCAGTTTTGTATGTGTAATTATTGGCCAGACATTTGAAACATCATTTATGAGCACTGTACTAGAAATATCAATTGCTGTATGAGTAAATAATAGATGCTTCAAATGGGCAGTGGGCAGTGAGTGACATAGTAGGGGTTTCTAATGGAGTGTATCAGTAAATGATATTTCTAATAAAATATATGAAAATGATGTTTCTTATGAAGTGGACAGTGTCCACTATGTGACCACTTTATTAGAAAAGCCATTTACATTTACATTAGAGATACTAATACTGATACACTTTATTAGAAACTCATACTTAGTCAGTCACTGGCCACTTTCATAGAAACACCTAGGGGGTTTTATACAGCTGGTTTCAGCAATATACAAACATTCAGGAGTTCCAGTAAAAGGATATTCCACTGTCGGGATTTCCCAGACTCTTCTGGCTACGCTGAATTGCTGGAATGAATGTTTTCACTTTTAATTTACCTCTCAGGAGATCTAGCGCAGGTATGTTCAACAGAAACACAGTTCTGAGCAGAAAGAGGCCAAAGTGCTACTTGTACAAAATAAAAATCTAGATCTTCTTGTGAGATTTAGTGAGAAAATCATTTTAGGTTCCTTTGTGCCAGTGTGTTTTGGTGCAGGTGTATTAGAACAGGTGTGTAACTCACTGTGACGACACTGAGTGCTATGAAGACTCCTGAGAAGAAGCTGATAGTTCCCAGCCTTGGCCGCCACTGCACCGGCGGAGGAGGCCTCCGGTACACTTCTTGTTCAGACAGCTGTAAGACCAGCAAAGCATGGGTGCTGGCCGGGTCAGCCATGATACCCCTCCTTCTGTTCTCTACAAGAATCCCATAACGCTTTTCCACCAAATCCCTTCAGAGAACATACACACTCAACTAAGTACACTGATCTGTAGAGATGATTTAAAGGCATGAGGATGTTGCTCTCTGATCTTACAATGATTTGAATCAATTATTATCTAATTGCACAATACCACACTAAAGGAAATACTACACTGAGACATGTCAATATATCTCATATATTGATCTTTATTACATGCAATAGCTCTTCTCCCATTTGTACCAGTAATTCACCCAACTGTAAGTTACTAATCTATAGCATTTATAGGCCAGCATTTGTGTATAAGACATAGTGTATCCGATATGAAGTATTTTTTTACAATTTATGTTTATATTGTTCTTGTCTCTGTGTCATAAGCAACAAAAGCCGTTTCTCCAGCTCAATAAAGTTTTCTGTTTCGGAACAATGGTGCTTGAGAGAACTAGTGCCACATTTTACATTCGTTTAATGCAGTTAAACACAACATCAGCAGGTTAAAAAATATGAACAGAAACTGAAACTAATGTCTTTTTAAACAACAGAGAAAAAATCCTTTTCTCTGCCTTATGCATTATGCATTTACTCTTTGAGCAAATTTGATAATTGTATTCCCTAGATACTGAGCAGACAATGTGGACTATGCATCATCATCATCCTCATCATCAAACTATAGACCTGCAATGAAGAATGGTTAACCTTTCCTTCTCCTTCCAACAAATTGATAAATAATTGCTCACTACTCTCAAAGTATCTTAAAGTTCCTTTCCAAAGGAACATTTTCACACATTATTACAGAGGCCCCCAACTCTGGTGGGCTGGTATAGAGCATAGTTTGGTGATTCCCAAGCTCAACACACCCTGGTTCCACTCTATTAACTGCCAGCTTCAGTGAGAGTGACTGAGGTGTGGAACAAGCAAATTGGGCTGGAAACTGATCCCCTGGCCTAGAGTTGTGGGTCCCTTAGAATCTCCCTTAGAATACAGTTCATTTGTTGAAGCTAATTAGGGTGAATGGAGTGAACCTCTAGCATATCATACTAACTATTGCACACCCATTTTCCAATTCTAGTATTTACAGATTCCATCTATTACCTGAGGTGCATTTCAGTCATTCTTGGAACACTACAAGTTTCCAGTAAAAGATGGGATTAACAGAATTTATTTATAATTCAAACCTTTGCGCTTGACTGCAACATTTTAACTCCCTCTTGCGAGTCTAAAGGAGTCGTACCTGAAGGAAACGTTGACTTTTGGAAAGCCCCTCCAGATCTGGCGGCACTCTGGGCACTCTTTCTTGCATGAGGACACAAGCCACAGAGCCAAGCAGTGACGACAGAAGTTGTGTCCGCAGTTGAGCGTGGTGGGGTCCACCAGGACTTGATAACAGCAGTGGCAGTTGAACTCCTGTGGTAAGAGGTCTTCACTATCTCCATCCTCCTCCACCACCTCCTCCTCTGAAGATAAGAATCCGAGCTCTATGGCGCACTCGTCCTGTAGCTGATCCATCTGGCTGGGTGCGTAACAGAGCAGTTTTTGTTCACGTGGTAGTATAAACACACATTGTAAAACCACATTCTTTACCTGCCTGGCATAAGCAGTCATGTGCGAAGGTTTTGGCACCCCACTTCATTTGAGTGTGTTAAAACTTCTGTGTACAACTCTATATTGTTTACATAGAGGAAGTTTCTGCTGCTGAATAAGTTCAGATCAGTCAGTAAAATGCTGTTTACTTGAAACTACTACAGACTGTTCCTGTTGTAACCATGTTAGTTCATAAATCATTCAGTTTTATCTCTTTTAAATCAATATCAGTGCGGTCCAGGCCCGGTTCTAGATTTCCACCACTGGAGTTTTCTGGTGGTAATGTTCATTTACATATTAAAATGTCTTGTCTAGCCAATAGGTTACCAACAACTTGTATTTGACAGAAATGTAAGCTCAAACAGTGGCAGTGTCTCAGAGATCTAAATGAATGGTTTGTTTCAAATCCCCTTGCATGTAGGAGGTTACTGCCAGAGGTTGTCTGAACATGGCTTGTCTGTCTATGTTTGTAGATGATGGATTATCTGCCATCATTTATGGGCCAGTCATTTAAAAAGTTTCTTTGTCGGCACCTTGAAAAGATTTTGCACGTCTTGTTAATAAATCAAATTAGAGAAATGTTCCAAAGCAATTGAAAAACAAAACCCTGTACATTCCAGGCCACCTGAAAAACCAGAACCTGAAAACCAAAACAACCATCAGTCATTCGGCTAAGTGATGCCCACCCCTGCCCACCGCAGCAAGAATAAGAGTAGATAGTCTGGATAGAGAGAGAGAGAGAAAGAGAAAGAGAGAGAGGCTTGTTACTTACATTATTGACGGTTAAAGAGTGTGCGGATGGTGAAGGTTATAAAACTCTGATGAAAATGAAAGTGTAACCTGTACAGCGCTGCATTAAAAACCTCAAAGCTACGCCCACACATCACATGGCATTCTAAAACATTCTGATGATGAACTTACTGAACTATAATAAACTCTATGCGACTTTCTGTACACATGAACTCATATTTAATGGTACCCAGACTTTAAATAAGACTTTCCGGACTCCATGTGAATTTTAATGGCTGTATTTTTATAAGCAAAAAGCGCTGGTGACCAAGTTGTGTGTGAACTGCCAAACATTATTTTAAGAATGATTAAAAATTATTAATGAATATTTAATAAAACATTTTGACAATACTTAAATATGGATACATTTGCATATCATTTCTAAAGAAAAAAACCCTGGAATTTTTAGTATTAAAATGTCCTCATTGTGGGGCCAGAGAATAGGATTTTACACAACAGATTATTGTTTAATCAAGAAAACACTGCACTGCTATTAACCTGTTCTTCAGGTGCACTGCTATTATAAAGTGTTCTTCAGTTGTTCATCCAGCATTAAACAACTTCATTAACTTAATAATGTGATGAAGGCGGAACCTGCGATCTTCGGTCGTAAATGTGAAGAAACACCTCAGAACTCAGAGAACAGACTCTGTTTGTGTGAATGTCATCATTATCACAGAGGAAATAGACACAGTTGGATATTCTTGATCGAATTTGGTCATGTGATCTCGAAGTAAATTGCCTTAAGCAATGGTGGAAATGACCAGGTTTTACAGGGGAATCCCCACAATGCACTTTTTCTTTTAAATCACGTGCTGAAAGCCTGGTGTCTTAAAACAGACCTTACACTTGCCCTGCCGGTTGTGAGTTACTTTAGCTGCATTGGTTTAAACGTCACAAGCCTCTAGGTTGACAAAATAGTACAGTAACACACTACGAAACACAATGTACTTAACCCGACCTTAACTTACCCCTGAAAATACAACATACACCTTTAATTTATATTAGGTGGCCATTAATTTGTGAAATCGGACCCTTAATTTTACTTTATAATTACATTTAAGGCATGAGTCTGAAACCCCCTTAATCTTACATTTAAGGTGTTAATTCAGGAAGCTCTGTTATTTAAGGGGCAAATTTGAAACATTTAAGTGGAAAATACAGTAGTTTTACCCCTTAATCAGCCTAAATCCAAATTAAGGTCATTTAAAGGGGTAAAATTAAGGGGTTTGGTTTCATAGTGAATATAAAGGGCCTATGCCTTACATATTTCTGTTTATGCATCTCTACATATTTCATATCACACCTCTCTTTACGACTGATCTATGTAAATAAGTTCTGCTTTCATTGGTGGCCACATTGAACCTCATTCAAAAAGTCATCCAAGCTGAAACATTCCTTAGAACATCGGTATATAAGGGCAGAGCTTATCCGCTGTATGCTGAATAGGCAGTTTTTTTGTGACAAAGGCAAAAGAGTTCATTTAAAATTGTCTGAATGTACATATTTGGGGCACATATTGAATATTTTTGTGTTTTATTTGTGTCCTTTGAGGTCCAGTGATGGCTATGTGTGTTTACTTTATAATCATAATAGTCACAATTCATTTTAAAATGACCATTTTCTCTTAATCTCTTAGAATTAAACAGGCTGTTTTTGTCACCCTGCCTTTAAGAAAGATATATATAAACAGATGCTATTCTTAGTGTCTGTTGTTGTGTATTGTGCCTCAAATATATATATAGTGCCTGACAGAAATTCTCATTGAAAGGGCTAAATTGCCATAGGCCTAGGAAGCAAAAATACCAAAATGGTTTTTGTGACATCACAAAAAACAGTCCATTTAAAACAGGTTGCTTTTGCAGCATAGTTTTCACATGAACAGTCTCTGAAAACAGCGGAGTATGTTTGACAGCACAATACATTCATTTCTTCCTCAGAAAAAACGTTTTTCCATCATATGGGCCCTTTAATAATGTGCACATACCACATCGCACTCTAAAGGAAAACGGAACGAAGGAAAATGAGACACAGTGAAAATGTTTAAATAGAAATTTGTATTTACATCAATATTAACATCAAGAAACAAGATAAATGCACCAGTAATTTACATCCTGATCAAGATAAGAAGCATGTTTTACCCCTTGTCATTTCTTAAACCTGTTTCTCTTTCCTTTTCGCAGAGATATTCTCTTCGGGGTAACTCGAGTTTTCTTTTTAAAGAAGGAAATGAGCCTTGGTGGGAAAAAGATTTTCAGCTTATTTACCAAAAAAGAGGGAGAAAACCCGAATCAGGTTGGTGTGGAATGGAAAGTAGTCTTAAAAATTTCAAAGCAAAAAAGAACATTCTGAGCTTTATAAATCATATCCATTTGCTTAAAACTGTCTAAAATAAAACCTTAATAGCATTATTAATTAATAGCACTGTTACATCATTCAAGCGTCCTCCGGCACAATCAATTTCCACGGGTCTCACGATAAAAGAGCTAGAAAAGTCCGCCGCACCTGACATCACTTATATCTCGCTGAAAGTTGATACACGAGGGGTGCGCATCTCTGCACCCCCCCACCCCACCAACACAATCACACGAGTACTGAACCGACATAAAAATGGCAAACAAAAATCTTTGGATTGCGCAAGTGTTTAAAGGTAGATTCTTGAGGAGCTAGACACGTCAACAAATGAACACAAAAGCCAGAAAAGATTTAATCAATGTGGGGAAATGAATAAAACTAACATGCTGGGCGACTTCCAGCGAAGAGATTCACGTCCAAACCCGACGCTTTTCCACACTTTTGTCGCTTAAGCAGGCGACAAAACCAAGAGCCAAAACGTCTCTTAAAATACGCCAAGTTTAGAGTATATCGCCAGTATGTGTATAGAGTGACACCTTTTATGGCCAGGCTTCACGTTTCACACAGTTTATTCGAAATGATAAAAGGTTCAGGCGGAGGAACCGTCCATTCATTCTAGCTTTAGAAATAAAAAGTGCTCTCTGAAAGAATAAAAAGTGGTGGCTTTTAAGTTAAAAACAAAATCAGTATTAATAAAAACAATAAAACACCTCGCCGCATCCTCACCCCTCCCTCCTTATTGAAGTATTGAAAGCTGTATTGACCTATAACACAGAATAGGTAAATCAAATTATAAATACAGAGCCTGACAATCTGTGCAAAAAACTGTATGTGACCTACAAAAAAAGCAGATATAATACATTTGAAGCTTATTTACAAACTGTATTCACAGACCAAAAAGGGGGGTGCGGGTGGGTGTAGGGGTCCATCCGTTAGAATGTGACATCATTTCTAATACTGCAGTACCTTTGCTTCGAGAAAGTCGATCTGAGCTGTTCTCCACTGGGCTGAAAAAATCCAGAGGGGAGTGGTGGTTGGAACTGGGCTTGGGATAGAGGGATTGGGACAGTGGGGGTTGGGATAGTGGGGTTGGGAGATGGGGGGGTTTGAGATTATTGCTTAAATCTGCATAAATAAATGAACTCTGTGCTGCATTTCCGTCAAAATCAATCTTGAACCACAAGCATCCCTTGTCTACAGAGAGGACGTCCAGAATGGCGGCGGTTCTTCTCCGCTCTCCAGTAAGGCTAGAATGACCAAGAAAAATATTGCAACGATCCTATCGCCCATTAGCCAGCCGTCGCCTTCGCTTCTGCTTTTCCCGGTAAAGTGCAATCACAGCCGAATAGTTTCCTCACTCGTAGTACCTTTAACAAGACAGAGGGTGGTCTTACATCCAAAACGGTCAACACAGCATGATATACATTCGGAAAAACATTGGCAAGATTTTTTTTCCCATGTGTGTTCAACGTGTCGGACCATTTTTTGTTTTTTTGCGTCATCTTCAAAATCTCGATATCTCCGTTTTGGTCCAGTGAAGCGTAGGGACTCGAAATAAAGTCAGGAAACAAACAAACAAACAAATAAAAACAACAAACCCCACATAGAGGAAGAGAAGGAACAATTCTGAGGACGATTCTGAAGATGATGGTATGTATGTGCACTCAAGTTCAGTGTCATTTCTGTATCTGCATTGATGTCTGTGTCTCAGCTGTATCTTTATGTGTAGGATACTTCGCATGTATGGAGGTGATGAAGTGTGTAAAATCTGGCCGTTTCCCTTGAAATGAGAGCCGCACAGCTTTGGGTGGGTCTCTCTTAAGCTTCACAGTGTCCCCATTCTTCTGAAGTGTCTCCTCAAAGGTATTTCTGTGACAGAGAAATAGAGTTACAGTTAATGCATGTTTACTTTTTTGTCTTTCATTTATCTGTTATTTCAAGCATTTTCCATGTGCATGAAACATTTAGAAGGAATTGGCTACTTTGTTGGAAACACCCCTCACTGGTGTACAGTTAGACTGTAGACTGTATAGTTGATGCAATATCTGTATTAGTCTTCCTGTAGCTCTTCAGGATTGGTTGGTTACTACTCGGTGGGCGATTTTGGCTGGTGGGCATATTGCAACCTAGTAGTGACCAGCTTAAAATACACCAGTAACACCATAATACCTATACCAGCACCACACACACTACCAAAGGAGTGTCAGTACTGCCCTGATCCCTCACCCAATTATCCAGTCACCAGTTGTCCTGCTGTAATGAATAGAGTGGGCAAATTCTTTTTAGCAGCAAAACATCTACAGGCTTTAATTGCCTATATACTGGGCCTACATACGTATATGGGAGGTGGGGGTTATTGTGATGTAGCAATACATAACTGACAATATGCACCAGGAACATGTTGAAAAGAATCATAGAGGACAATCATTCTATTAATTATGACTTTTGATTGATTATAGCATTAAACCAGTGCAGGTCAACAGCCCAGACCAGCATTTCCAGCATCTTCCAATGTCCTGAAACGTGTTTGTTTCCTCAAATTGTAAGTCGCTTTGGATAAAAGCATCTGCCAAATAAATGTAAGTAAGAGTAACGTAATGTAATACTCCCCACAGTTCCAGCTCTACTCTCAATGCTAAATTGTGCCACAGCTAATTACAATCATTATTGTGGCATTCTTGTGGGACATTTAGGACCAAAGACTTCTCTCTTATTCTAAATATTGTGAGAATATATTTTCTCCTTCTTTCATTGTTGAAATTATTATGAGTGAATTAAATCATGTTAAAAAAGGCTTTGCAGAAATATTTGTGGTCTCGCTCACCTGTTCTGGGCCCATAGGCATTCTACCCATCATGCCCATGTTCATCTGACTCATGTGACCAGGGTTGGCTCCCCCGCCTCCGCCCATGCCTCCGTTCATCATCATCGGACCATACTGCCCGGAGCCCTGCTGCCCAAACGGCTGCTGCGGGTATGAACTGCACCAAAACAGGGAAGTAAAGTGAAAAGTGAAAGTGACAATCTGGTCATACGTGAACACACCACAGCACACAGTGTGAACAGCACGAAATACAACCTCTGCACTTAACCCATTCACCAAGTGAAGCAGGGGGCAGCTACCAACACAGCGTTACTCTATATGATATATGTATATAAACACTTTTTAAGTTTCAAAAAGGAATTTCCCAGAAATGTCTGCATAATTAAATCATTAACCCATCAACAAATGGCGCTTCTCCACTGGCACAAGGAACCATGCTGTAGCACAAACAAATGTTTTCTTTTACAAATAATGCGACAGCAGGGCCAAAAGTAGGCTTCAGCGATTTTTGATTGGTTGAAATATTGAGACTTTTTTTGTACTGTCCACACTAAAAAAACAACAATGGAGACACAAAATAACAACTGGTTATGAAGTACGGGCACTATAGTCTTTTACATCAAACCACTCCCTGTCAAATCGGACTTTCCTGACACTAACCATGAATTAAAGTTGGTTCATGAGTTAGAACATATTATAAGACTGGAATGTATATCAAGACTCAAAGTCATTAAACAACAGATTTAATATTCAATTATAAATCTATGAACCAAATGTTCACGTCATACAGCTATGAGAGAGAGGAGCGTATGTGTGAGCCACACGTTTAATACGTTAAAAATCTATGTCTAGTCACTGACTGTAACTATCTCTCCACAAAAGAGTTACACTACTGCTAGAATGAATGTATTAGTTAGAATAAAGCTCAGTGTCTTGGCTAGCAGTCAGGATTAGGTGTCACCACAGGCATTCCCACTAGTTGTAGGATGTATTTGCATACAGCATGCTGAGTGTTGCATAAAACCCTTATGAATGAAAACATGAATATATTTATGATAAAATGATGCAATTAAGGATTTATTTTAGACAGTTTTAAGCAAATGGATATGATTTAAACTGGTAAGTCCATGAAGTACATGCACTACTAACTATTTGGGCTAAAGATAATTTTCAGTGGGAGCAAAACTATAATAAATAACACAAAAGACAGTTCTGACATAAAAACTTTCAGTGGTTCAAGCCCATGCATGCGGTTTTGGGACAACGACCAGCCCCAAACTGGGGGGAAATTTCTGATGCATCAGAAGCACTTACTGAACTGAGATACACTGGAGAAAGTATGACACAACTTCCCTGTCATTGCACACTAGATGACTGTGGAAAAGTGCCTTAATCTTTCAGAGTGGTTTTAGAAAAACATGCACACTCAGTATTTCACAATAGTGGTGAATGGATGTCGGAGAAAAGTCTAATCCCTTAAAAATTTAGTTTTTTGGAAGTGTATTACTAGGTATCTTAGTGTCTGAGGCAAAGAAAAATAATTTCATCCAATGAAATCAAACAATTCAGAGGCTCAGAAGAACTAAACCTGGTAATTAACTGCTGAGCTGTATCAGGTGCTATTGACTGGGGACGTCATCAAACTGTGCTGTGGCCCTGAACACTCCCACTTCAAACGTTTCTCTGAAGTTCCTCACCTGTTGCGGCCCATTCCTCCCTGAGGCCAGCCCTTCATGTCGGGTGTCTGGTACATGGGGCCGCCCTGAGGGTGCGGCTGCATCATAG
The DNA here is from genome assembly GCA_037974465.1 of Brachypetersius altus. Taxonomy (NCBI): domain Eukaryota; kingdom Metazoa; phylum Chordata; class Actinopteri; order Characiformes; family Alestidae; genus Brachypetersius; species Brachypetersius altus. The sequence continues at coordinate 26,760,404 of JBBPDB010000134.1, forward strand.
GGTTTTGTGGGGGCCCCAGGCGACCGGGCATCATGGCGTTAGGGGGACTGCCTCCAGCTGAGGCGAATGAGGGGTCACCCTGCTGACCCATCCCTATATAACAGAGTGGAGACCAAATCATGTTTTAGCTATCTCTCTCACAAAGTGGCCTATAAACAAAGGTGCAGCACAATCACCAAATCTGCACTTATCCACTGATACAACGTGAAATTTGAAATCAAAATGCCTAGAATACAACCATCTCTGTCAATTTTGATTGCAAGTCAAAACTATATGCTTGAAGGGTGCAAGCTTATAGATCTAAAAAACAGTGTAAGTTACTGTAATGTTTAGATATTCCTTACCATAGTTTCCATAGCCAAACTGCTGTTGGCCAGGCTGGCCCATGCCAGGCCCACCCATGCCCCCATCCATGCCGGTGGGGGCTGTAACGTTGGGTGGTGGGCTGAATCCTCCAGCTGCCGCCTGCTGCTGCTGCTGCTGCATCATCATCATCATCCTCTGCTTCCGCATGTGCATGGTCACCATCTCCCTGCTCCGCTGAGCCATCATCTGAGCATTCAGGAAACCGGGCTAATGTAGAGAGGGAGAGAGAGAGACAGAGAGAAAGAGAGAGATAGAGAAAACAATATATATATTATATAATATGGTATTATCAACTCTGAGCATTCTGAAACTGTGATCTCGGAAGATTTTTTTTACTTCTCTGACCCTCCTCCTAACATTGGCGGAAGACGAAATAGCTTCTAGGCTGATTTGAATTAAAGTTTTTCAAATGATTACTCGCGCTGTGGATTTGAATATTTTATGTCAAGCAGCTCTTTTACTTGTAACCACAGACTGTTGCAGGTCAACACACTTTTGATGTATTACAGTGGGATGCCCTTGAGGATTTGGGCTGTGTTGCCACATTTATCCCTCAGACCTTTCAGTATAAAGCTCCTTACCGTAAAAGAGTATTTTAAACACTAGAATACCGAACAGATCCTAGTCATATTACAGCTTGTGTTACGCTTATGATAACAGTGTGTGTGTGTGTGTGTGTGCGCGCGTGCGCAGGTAGCGACTGTGATGCTTACCTGCCCCCCCATTCCTGGCTGCATTCCAGGCCGCATGCCAAGGTTTCCTCCTGCAGGATTCTCCATCTTTATCCCCATGCCCTGTCGAGCCTGGCTCATGAACTAAAGGGAGACACAAACACCTCATAAGGGATATATATCTTTGCTCAAATCTATCTTAGGGCAATTTTCTGCAAGCTGTAGTTCACAATTCCTGTCTATTTGCTGAGTTTAAGAAATTGGAAAATGATCAAATACAACAAGTGCCACAACTTTTACACGTTGGGCATTGAAATGTGCAATATCTCTTTAGAGGATGTGAACTTTACATTTCAGCAAAGCATAGTTTGAACAGAGTCAAACCTTTGCACACATTTCTTCAGTCCCTGTCAAATTGGACTTTATTGACACTAATCGTGAATTAAAAGTTGGTTCTTGGGTCAGAACATATTATAAGACTGGAATATATATATATATAGACTCAAAGTCATTGAACTACAGATTTAATATTTAATTATAAATCTATGAACCAAATGTTCACGTCATGCAGCTATGAGAGAGAGGAGCGTATGTGTGAGCCACACGTTTAAGAAGTTAAAAATCTATGTCTAGTCATTGACTGTAACCATCTCTCCACTTGCTTTAAATATCTGCTATTACTGTACTGGTGACACAGCAGCCTCTAGAGTGAGATGTGCTGGGTCAACAATTAGGAGGATGTATCTTGATGGTAAGAGGAGCTTCGGCTGCTTTCTTTGTTCTTGTAGTTGTGAATGCACAAGGAAGCAGAATATATCTTATGGTACCCAATGTGTCTATAGTAACAAACTGTCATTAATTAGTGGTCAGGTGAGGAGGAAAACAAGGTTGAAGTAGCTAAAGGTAGCAACAAGCTAAAGGCAGAAAATTAGTTACAAACCTCCATTTGAGTTTTCTCTCTCAATGAATAAATAAAATAAACCTTTTGCTCAAAATAGTTCAACTGAGAAACACAAAAGAGTTACACTACTGCTAGAATGAATGTATTAGTTAGAATAAATGTATTTGCATACAGCATGCTGAGTGTTGCATAAGACCCTTATGAATGAAAACATGAATATATTTATAAAATTGTGAATTCTGTGCTACAGACTATCACACAACATGACAAATAACAAACTCTAGTTTTAGGCTAAAATGTCCCTTTAAACGATTTGTAAGAACAGGGCTCATTTCCATATTCATATTATTAGGTCCTGAAGAGAAACGCTGTATGTAATGGCATCTTGTAATTAACTACTTTATTTGAAACGATGAACAATGAGAAGCTGAATAAATCATCAGTAATTTGTTTTTTGCTATGCTGATATGCAAATCACAGTGGTTTTACTTTACGCCGGGAGCAGCCTAAAAAGTTACAGTCTTGGGAGGTTTCTCTGGGGAGTTTAATAAATAAATGTATTCATGAAACAAAAGTAAACAATTGTGAAGAAAATAATGCAGACCAATCTTTAACCACTACAACTGTAGCTAATACTTTGTCGTGTAACATTATAACTATATGGATTTGAAGATTTGCAGAAATACAGTAATGTATCCGTTGAATCCGTTGAATTAAAAAAAATAACACTTTTTTCTGTGGCACTTTAGACCATTTATTTTTGTCCATTCGTCATTAAGTGTTAACATGCAGCTGGTAATTTCAAGGGAAAAAGATGTAAAAAATGGAGATAAGATGATTCATCACAAATACCATTCCTTTACATAGTCACTTCACTTCAGACCTTCAGACCTTTTCTATTGGGTTTGATATGTCCATGGGTGTATTTGCGTGTGTGTGTGTGTGTGTTTGTGTGTGAGGAACGGGGTTGGGGGTTACCTGCTGTCCTTGCAGCCTCTGCTGTAGTTGTAGTCTGGTGGGTTTGGTGGCGCTCATCATTCTAGGCCTCATCATACCGGCACGAGGATGCCCCATGCCCCCCATTGGCCCCATGCCTCCCATCCCAGGGAAGCCCCCCTGCTGGCTCATTTGGTTCAGCATTGGGTTATAGCCCCCAGGTGGTGGCTGGCCTTGCATGTGGTTTCCCCCATAGCCAGATGGCATTGGCATGGAGGGGGGGCCAGGGTAACCCTGAGAATACATGGGCTTCTGCTCCATCACCATAGACGGATCCTGTCCCGGAAAAGGCTCCGGCTGCATTTCACCACCCTGACCCTGAAGAGAGAGGGAGGTAGAGAGAAAGAGAGGTACAGATCAATGAAAACAAGAAGAAATAACACAGAGTATGTACTGCAAACAAACACACACACACACACACACACACACACACACACACACACACACAGAGATAGATAGATAGATAGACAGACAAGTGTGTGTGTGTTTGCATGTGTACATGGTGTATTTGTACACACACACACACACAACTACAAAGTGAACTCATAAAACGGTAATAATCAAAGATATTCAAATATAACACCTAAAAAATGTCTATAAACAGTTCATTGCAGTCAGATCATGTTAATGATATTAATAGTTTAATACAAAATAGTATTTAATTTCTTCTTTATGTTCTTAAAAACACATTCAATTCTTTACTTTTATATAAACTACTAAATACACCTCCTGCAGTCCAGTTTACAGTATTTCAAATGGATGCAAACTTTTGGTAGTTAGATGCCACAGTTCTCGGAAAGCAGCTACACAAGCTGTTGTGGTTTTGTTTATTCTCCAGCGTTTGTGTGTGCTGACCTGGCTGATGAGGTCAGGGATGCCCAGGGCGCGGTCGATCTCCTCCAGAGCCATAACGTCCGTGTTGTTGAGCAGAGAGTCCAGCTGGTCCAGGAGGGCTCTCTCATCACTCTGACCCTCAGAGGTGGAGGGAGGCACCAGCAGCTCATCCAGAGCATTACCAAACTGACGCCTGGAGTGCACACACACACACACACACACACACACACACACACACACACACACACACAGAATGCAAATGCATATTATATCAGTATTATTTCCCAGGTGTGCCCAATTAGGCCTGACATTGTGCATTCAGGTCCTTTATGTTTAACATTGCAACAATATTGTCCAATTAGCTGAAAGCAGCTTTAGTAGCTGTAAACAGCATGTTTATTATGCTGTATAGAAGAATTACTGACCTGTTGCTGTCCATTCCCATAACATTATCTGGCCAAGAGGGAGACTGACTGTCTGGGCACTGCTGCTGGCCAAAAGGGCCCATGCCCATATTCATATCATTAGATCCTGCAGAGAAGAGCGAAGAACAATAAGAGATGCAATAAAGCTCCACATTATATCATTTATTTACTGCTTCTGCAAGTTGGACTTTGCAATGCTGATATGCAGATCACAGTGGCTTTATTTAAAGCTAGGAGCAGCCTGAATAATTACAGTCCTGGAGGGTTTCTTTGAGGGTTTTAATGAGTTAATAATATATTTATGGAATCTGGGACTGCACAATATATTGTATGCTAATTGTTATCGCTAATTGTTATAGGTCTCTGCAATACTGAAATAATCCAAAATGCGTCCTGGCTCAGCATACATACCCATGTCCATTAGTTGCTGTTGTAACATGGACCTGGTACCAGGGACACTGTTAGAACGGTTAACCATAGGTCCTCCCATCATACCCTTGGAGTTATAGGAGTCCATCCCAGGCCGGATCATGGAGGGGTGGCCGGGGGCACCTACAGGACTGGCAGACGAGCGCGGCATCCCCCACTCACTGGGACCCCCCATGGGAGATCGCTCTGGAACACCCATTCCTCTGTTCATCATTCCTGGAAAATTCAGACTCATATCAGCTTTCTGGCAGTTCAGCCAAGTTTACACTTCTCCCTTCTCCCAAAAATCTTTAGATCTGAACTGAAGCTTTGAGCACCTTGTCTAATAAAGTACAGATGTATTCAAAGTTGTTTGCTGCTGGTCAAAAGTGCAGACTGTCTACAGAGAACACACTGTGATGCACTGCTAGTGTTTATTTGACATATTGGAGGGAAAAAAATATGGCTTTTGTCAAAGTTTTTACAGTTCTGACACATTTTACACATTTATTCTCTGAAAAACAAAACGTGTGAATTTATGACGGATGCTTTTACATACATTTCATTTTTACAACTTTTATATACAAAAGGCCAAAAACACCCAACAACAATAATTAGCCTGAATTTCCTAACGCATGCATATTTTCAGATGGTATGTCCATAAAAAATGGTATAAACTGGATGTCATGTTTTTGATAAGGTCAGAAATCAGAATGTCAGAAAGCAAGTCAATTGGAAATGACTTAAGAAGATTTATATGGATGCAAGCCTCCATTACTTGTTACTCTCAATGCTCCATTACGTGTTACCTTAAATAAGCAAAATTGGATCCACATTTCTGGGTAGAATATATAATCTGTAGGTTGAAATGCTGAATTTCTATTTCATGCCTAATTCCTAAACCTAATTCTTTCCATCAGAAACTCCATGTACCTTTTTAAACACAAATGAGGCTTTACTCAG
>JBBPDB010000134.1:26795403-26810980 GCA_037974465.1 Brachypetersius altus
TGTGTGAATGTGATGGAGGGTGGAAGGGGTGTGTGTGAATGTGATGGAGGGTGGAAGGGGTGTGTGTGAATGTGATGGAGGGTGGAAGGGGTGTGTGTGAATGTGATGGAGGGTGGAAGGGGTGTGTGTGAATGTGATGGAGGGTGGAAGGGGTGTGTGTGAATGTGATGAAGGGTGGAAGGGGTGTGTGTGAATGTGATGGAGGGTGGAGGGTGTATGTGAATGTGGGTATGGGTGAAAAGGTGCATGTGTGAGTGAGGTTTGTTCAAATAGTTGGTTAAATTACAAAAATAATCATATCGGCTAGCATGTGCTGAATAAATTATATTAAACACTTATAAATTATACACCGTTTAAGGCTTAGAAAAGGAAAAGTGGAAAACGGTGATGCCCTCAGGGTTCTAAGGGTTAAGTCATTTGATAATTTGCCCTGATTCTCCACCCTTATCGTATCACGTTGTTGTTCTAAGAATTGATAGGTTTTCAAGTACTTTAATACTACAGTATACTCGGTCGACCCCAGTATAACGTCTCTGTACATCTTGACAGACTGGGCTCGATATGTACTTAATAAAGTGGTTTCAGACAAGACAAGAGAAGGGTGGGCCCACTATAGGAGATGCATCATCCCCATGCAGGGAGCTGAGAAATCTGCAAAATAAATAAAGAGGGCGAAATCGATGGCTGCCGTGGCCAGGGGCAGCCTCAGGTAGACCCAGAGCTCGTTTGCAACACAACACGGCAGCTTTTCCTCAGACCGGCTGAATATTTCATCAGCTGGCAGAAGAACCTACTGCCCCAGAAGGTCCTGCTAGCTTTTGGCTTTTGTTTGCTTCTTCATTGCAGAAAAACCTCCTTGGGAACAGCGTTCACTCAGATGACAACGATTTCACATCGCTTTCGTTCTTTCTTTCATTGTTTTTCTCCTCTTTCTCACCTTTCCCTGATGGTCTCTCTCTCTCTCACTCTCCCCCTCTCTCTCTCGTCTCCCCGTCTCCCGTCCTGGCGGCATGCTGGCGCTACTGGAATGAACGACCTTGAGCCAGCATGCAGGAGTGTGTTGCCATAGCAACGGCGCTTCACACAACCAGTAACAGCTGGATGCAACACTCTCCCAGATTTTTAGCTGGAGTCAGTGTGATGAGAGAAGGAGAAGAAGAAAAAAAAACCCTAAAAAGACATTGTCTACCTCTTTCTTTGTTCATTTCAGTCTTGCCCCCGGTCTCAAACCATTTGAAGACATTTAGGACCTTCACACCAAGCAGCTGTTTCTAAAAACATGAACACGGTTCTTTATCAGGTCTTATCAGCAACATTAAATGAACTAGTTCCTGCATCTAGTTCCTGCAACTAGTTCTCAGAATAAAAACAGCATTGTCCAAAAGTCTTGAGCCTGTAATTTCCTCTTATTTTGCTTCCTTGTACTTTTAAAGTAGTCTCAAGAAACAGTTCTCCAGGCTTCCTGAAAGACTTTCAAAGTCCAGTCCAGTCCCTGAACCTGACCAGTTTCAGTTTTAGTTATTTAATTCACTGTTTTCATTATAATACTGTGAACAAAAAGTAATGAAATGAAAAATCATAGATTGTAAATTATATTTATTACTATTTTTGCTCAAATTATTAGCCTTCATCTTTTCCAGCTCTCACAAGGGGAAAAGATGGTGCACTTCTGATTATTATCTGGGTTTACTTACCAAAAGAGGTCACAATTATTCCTTAAAATTAAAAAGACTTTTACCCTGCTTCTAAGTAAGTATTTATGTAAGTGAGCTCTGTTCTTAAACTGTGCCTGGTCTGGAGTGAAACACTTCTTGTAACTTCAGTGTGGCTGAGGAGCCAAAAGGTAGATATGTGCAAATGTTAAATCATTTTACACATTTGCCTGGTTTTATCTTATGATAAACACCTGAATTCCAGTGTATGACCCAACGACGCAAGCAGCCATCAATTAATAAATAAAGAAACAAATGAAAAAACAAAAAACAACAACATGGCAAAGCATTAGCTGTTGTCAGATTTTCCATGATAATTCACAGAGTAAATCTAACACAAGGTCCATCTGGAAATCATTCCAGGAGTGGCTGACTCTAAAAACCCAAAACGATCACATGAGAACAACAAAGCATGCAAACACACGTGATCAGAGAAATGGAACCGCACTGCACAGAGCAAGTCTGTATTATATACACATTAGACAATAAAGACCTGGGCAATATGGCATTTGATTGTATACATGCAATTTGAACCATAATGTATTTAATACTTCATAATTAACAATTACCTAATGAGGTTCCCTTTAGTTTAATACTAAAATAACAAAAAAACAAAACAATATTTATACAGTGACATTTGGAAATTAACTTGATACTCAATTTCATCAATACTGAACAGCCACAAGGTAAAACATGCCATTAAAAAGTGGCAAGTCCCAGTATTTAGGAACTCGCTGCATTTTCTGTGCATCACCTGGCTTTGGCCTTGGCCCAATAGTGGAAACGAGCCTGTTGATTTAAGTGCTCAGGGCACCCTGATGCTGAAGCTAAGTTCAGGGTACGTTTACAGTGTAATTGCAGTCTGTTGAATCTCTAAGTGGTTTCATTCACTCCACACGTCCCTTATGCCTCTCCTTCAGGAAAATCAGCCACAAGACCACCCATTTGGAATGGACTTCTGTTTAATTTTCAAGGATGGTGGCTGATCTTGGTGTTCTCCTGCCCTCCCACTCACTGCAGTCTGCTTGGGTCCTTCGACAATTCTTTGCAAGGCTGCCACTTTATTCTTCTTTGCGCTCCAAATAAAACAGCTTCGAGATCACCTCTATTACCCTCGAACAATAAAGCTTGATAAGTGGTTCTTGGCTTGGAAGAGCATCTGATTGGTTTTGAGGCTTGACACTATATGGATGTCCTTAATACTTTACAGTGTTATATATATTACATTATATATTCTAAAATATTCCCCAACCTTTATTTCGTCACGGACCGGTTTAATATCAGAAACTTTTTCACGGCCCGGCCTTTAAGGCTAGGATACACATAAAAATTGGGATATTTTATATATTTTTAATATAATAATGGGGTATCTTTAAAATATAATAATAAACGTAAATCGCAGTTTTATTAACAGCATTTTCATAACAACGAGCCAACAACATAACACGGTAACATCCACTGGTTTTTTTTTCTGTGCAGCCCGCAGACCAGTACCACGTGACCCACGGCCCGGTACCGGTCCACGGCCTGGGGGTTGGGGACCACTGTTTTAAAACATGGAGGTCCTAATTGAAAAATGTTTTTCTTTTGCATTTTGCTCCATTAAAATCTTGGGGGCACCTTCACTTCTAAGATTTCAGGGCTGTAATATGGCCACCTTCAGTATCTCAGAGTGGAAGGAGGAGTGAGAGGAGTGGACTTTGGAATTTGGATGGGGCTTTATGACTCACTGTCTCTTGCAAAGTAATGCCTTACATAATGCTATCTTCGCAGGACCTCCATGTGGTTTGCTTTCTTAAAGAATTGCACATTTTCTTGTATTTGTTTGCTCAGATCATGCTGCTGCAAAAATAAGCTGGTGAAGGTTCATTTATCTGGCATTTATCTCCAATGTAGCCTAACAGGTTAGGCTGAAAACTCTACTCTCAGTACAGCTGTAATAATGCATTGATATATCATGATATCACAATGCAAAATCAGATCAATGTGTAGAATCGACGACAGACAGTCTATTCATTATTCATCACACTCTGATGTGCAGAAATTGGAAGATTAGTATTAGGTAGAGGTGGCACAATGCTTCTCGTCATATTCGATATTGATACTGATACCACAACCTTGAGTATCTGCTAATACCATTCAGATACAGTCTTAGTCCCTATCCTAAACAACTAAGCTGTTAAATCCAATCCGCTCTTTGAATCCAAAATGCCTCCCTACTTCCTTAAGAGGCCGTTATGTAAAGTTATTAAATTCCAGTATACATATAGGGCACAGTTTGTCCATTACGAAGTTCTGCACACATGGCTAATCCACCTGTAGCTCTTTGTTAGCCATATTTTACACTGTGTGCAGGAGTCTGTATTTGAATGCACTATGGAGGGAGCAGGGAGCTGTTTGGGACACAGCCCAGCTTCTCATCTGTGTGACTCCTGTCCTCGTCTGGGTGTCTCTCTTTACGTGTTGCTTTATCGTTTAGATAAGCATTTACGTGATTCAGGCTTTTTTCCGATATCACCCCAATGATTTCGCCCCAGGAAAACAGTCTGGTGAAGGTACAGACATGCACTGAAATGGCTAGCAACAAGTGTAGACACTCCATTTCTTCCGCAAATCGTCCGTATCACAAACGTCTTTAATAATAGAGATTCTCTTAAATTCCTTAAAGCCCCTGCCAGCGATTGACTGGGAAAAAAACTGTCCAGCTCCTTTCTTTAAATTCCAGAAGAAGGAGGAGGAGCAACAACAAAACAACAAAAAAGGACGAAAGAATGGATTCTCTTTTCCCTCCACGTCCTCATACGGAATCAATGAAACACGCAGGAAGATTAATTTATCTTTAATACACACTGACACGCTGAAGGAGAGGCCCCCGCTCGTCAGTGAAAAGGACAAAGCAGGGCAGGAGTGCAGGCCAGCTTGGTGAGATCCCACCATGAGGTAGAATGGAGGGAGTGAAAAGAGATAGCTACATGCAGAGAGCGGGAGGAAGAAAGAGCCTGAGAAAGAGGGGGGAGGCCCTGAGAGCATTGTAGCTTAAAGGAGAAGAGTGGGATAGAAAGCTAGAGACAGAAAAAGAAACCCTAACATGGCATAATAAAAACGGCTACTGGAATATTATTGGTTTTATTGTCATGCTTTCCATTTCCAGTTCCTCTAACTTTGCCAATGCCATCATCAGCTTCAGTTTTGTGACAAGCGAGACTATCTTTCATCTTTCGTGACATAACAAAACTCCAGAAGTGATATTGCCTCCTATGTGTCCTGTGGAGTACTGCAATTTGTCAGAATGACAGCTGAACCACACAACCACTTTTTAAAGGGGTAATCTGAGCTAAAACCAGAGATTAATATTATCTGTTGTGTGATGCAGTATTCCTCCTCACCTGAGGAATGAAGTGATGAGAGTCTATTTCCTCCATTTTAAACAGGATTTGAAAACAGTAACAAAAATGATTCAACTGCCATAACACAATCAGCCACCTGGTAGTAAAGTTAAGATACTTGCCTGCCTGTATTAACCAAACAGTGGGAAAAGAGTATCCCACCACAAACCACTTCAACCATCTTCAAGATACATCTTTAAAAGGGAGGTTTCCTAGTTGATAAAAAGTAAAACAGCCCCTCTTGAAAGTGTTGTGGCACTGTTGTAGGCTGTTTACAACAGGTAAGTGCATTTATATTTAATTTTCCATTTTGGCCATAGTCCCTCTAGTAAACAAAGTGTTTTCTCTTCAATCAAGGTCAAGAAAGTTGTTGACCAATCATTAGAGCCATGATATAGCCATGGTAATTCAGCTTAAAAATGAGATACATATTATCATTTAGAATTTAGGAATAATTTTCACAGGAATTTTAAAAATTGGACTTCTGCAACTCCAAAGAAGAACATGCAACCTTCTCTGCTCTGCCATGGACAGATATGTCTTCGGTTGCCTTCCTGCTTAGAGAACCCTGTGGTTCCTCAGCCCCCTGCTCCCCTCTCCTACTCCGCCTGACCCAGTCACCACCTCCTCCCTGCCCCCCTTTTCTTTTGGCAGACGCCATCCATCACTGTCACCCGGCTCCTCATTCATCCCTGTGACCCCCACATGGTGAGCCACAGGCCAGGCAGCGTGGCCGTGTCGGGCCACCCCTGTTCCCCAGGATTTAGTAGCTCCTGCACAGAGCTCTGAGTGAAGGAGAGGGGCAGGCATGGTGCTAATTAGGAGTAACGTTGTAAGAAAGATGGCGATGTAATTCTCCTATTCCAACGCTCACTCTCTTGCTAACGTGACACCCGGCAATTCCTCAAACCCGACACTCCCCTCACCCCCCGCAACAAACAGAGGTCAGCAGGAGCTCAGTGGTTTGTTCTTCTTCTTAGCGTCTTCAAAGAAAAACAGCCTTTCTTCAGCACTGCGTTCGCAGTGGCAGTCCTCGGGTAGAAATCACTACCTGACATGCTATGCTTTGCAAGCTTATATATAAAGGACATCATTCATTGCACAGCAAGTCACCTAATAAATTATAGGAACATCTGAATTATATATTTCAGTGTTAATAAAAGAAAGACAAAACTGTTCTTTCTCACGCACAAATAATGGGGAAATAATTGGGAATAATGCAACAGGCTGTACTTCGGTTGCAGAAAACATTGCAGTAGCAGGCTTTCATGCCTCTGAAACTGTATCGCTCCATATTATTTGGCAAGCGAGGAAAGAACTCAAGTCAAATACTGGTGCAACAACTCACCTGGATAAGAATTCTTGGAAGTTAATGAGATGATGGGATGTGAGCAGATAGTAACAGCTACACATTGTTTCTGTGATGCTTCTTTTTTTACAGTCAAAAATGTTCCAAACAGTGTATTCTATACTTGACTCTGGTCAAGAGCAGTTACTTCATCTAGAATTTCATTTTGTGTTTCTACAGTTTTTTCAAGATTTATTCATACATGACTCGGAAACATAAACCCATCAGCCATCAATGCTGAGGATGAAAACCCTGTTTAAGGGCTGTGAGTGTATATGACATGAAGAGCGAATGTCACTCTTAATGGACCAGTGTTTGTGCATGGAAACCTCTCTGATCTGCTTCAGATGGCATTTTTTTTTCTGACAGGGCAATGCTCTACATGGGGTCGTTCCATCCATAGCAAGATATTAATCACGCAATGTTAATGAGCATATAATGTAACGATGTGAGGTGCTAGAGTAGCTGTATGGCCAAATTGTGCCTCCCACCATAGCGGGAGACTTGCCTCAACTCGTTAAGGCATCCGCTTCACTGGCCAAAGTCATTTTCATAAATATGTCAAGATAAGCCCATTTACCTTTTAATACAACCATCTCATAAGTCCAGACTGAGAACCACAGGGTCTATGAATGTATCGAACCCTGTCTACGAAAAAGAAACGATGATTTCTATTCTTTTCAAACTGTTTATCTTTGAACATTCAACAAACTAGAAGAGATTTCAATGTCCTTTCAACTCAGTCAGTAGAAGAAACCAACAGCTGTGAAACAAACAACAGAAAGCACTAGTGATCATTTGAGGAATGGACTGTGAACTGATGGAGGACAGAGAATGGGTCATGTGTGGTGTGAATCTCCCTAAGTCCATGAGTCATTGTAATCTGTCTCCTTATCCTACTCTCCACAGCTACTTCTAAGACAGAGCTGTCCTAAAACAACGCGAAAGAAAGAGCATCTCAGACTTGGAGGCCTTTCTGTGTGCTTTTCATTGAGCTGCTTTCACTAGCAAACAGAAACGCCACTGTGCTTCAATTCCAGACACCAAAACAGCAACTACACACCATTTAGAATACTTCTATAAGTCATGCTGCTCCACATGCAGGTCACACATTGAGCAGTTTAAAATAATCATTTCACATTAAATAAGAGCATCATCCATCCCTCGTCCCGTGTGAAAGCTACATTAAACGGGACAGGGGCGACTTTAATAAATGGAGAATGCAGAAAGTGGGTTATTACACTTCATTAATATCTGCCTTGAGCTTTGTAGAGAAAGGTTGACAAATAAAGATAAAATGTGACAACTGCTCCACAGAGAAACATTAGTCTGAGTCTGTGGCAGACAGGACATGGTGGCTCTTCACTCTGCCTGTTTTTCACAGCTAACACAGCTGGCTTACTGATGGGGGTGTCAATGTTTATAACATAGTTACAACAGCTGGATAAGATCGGTTTTAGTGCTGTAGGACCAAAATAAATTAAACAAAACATATTCTATGGTTCAGTGTTTCCCCCATCATTGAATAACGTTGAGGAGTCTCACTTTCTGTCTCGTGATCTGATACATTGAAGTGGCTGTGGTTTACACACTTCTTCACTGATCAATGACACATTACAAGATCTTTCACCAGGAGAAATCGCCAACCAGCCTCTCTGCTCTCCAAACTATATAGTCATCACATGCAAGAAGTGACAAGGAATAATATCATGAAACAGGGTTCGTTTCCTTCCAAAAATTAACGTCAGTAAGAGGTGAACAGCAAAACCATGGATAAAAGAAAAAATTTAGATATTGCAATAAACTTCTCTCTTGGATGTCCCCTAACTCTGTGTCCTGCAGTCTCAACGCCTGAGCCTCATCCCCACATCACTGCCACTCCACACTACAGGACTTGGACATACAACAGGTCCAGATGTTTTGCAAGCTAGATATCTGTTGGATGTCTGCAAGGAATAGACGGGTCTCTCTGATGGTGTCTTTGTACACTTCCCACATAGCGATTGACAGCTGAGTGAACCCCGATTTACCTCTGATCTGTTGACGTGTAGTGTGAAACAGGAATCAAGACACCAGCATATAATGGACCGGATTGTAAATTCTGTACATTTTTACACTCCATGACTAATACATTTACATTTACATTTACGGCATTTATCAGACTAATCAGACTAATACCAAGCCTGAGAACTCTTATACCAATCAGAACATTCGAGATGCAGTGCAACAACCAACACTCGCCCAGGCTAGCAGCTAGAAGGTTACCCAGCTGCACTTAAGAACCAATAATGCTTTCGGACTAGCAGATTTGGTCCAATTTGCAAGAAAGTCAAAAAAATGACGCATTAGTATATTCATCAAAAATTTGATGAGTACTACCTTGAAAAAAGAGTTTTGCCTGTAATGTTCATCCTTATCACCCAAAAAGACAAAGTTCATCTTTAAAATATAGGGAGATTTTCCACAGAAATTTGCTTTATTTCCATGATGTCTAACCCTTGAATGAAAACATGACCCCCCCTCCCCCAAAAAAAGTGTACAAACAAATAATAAACACATATTTGCAAACAGTGTTCACAACACTCACCTTTTACCGCCATCAAACTCTACACACAGGGTCAGACGCCTCCTTGCAAAACCATGTAGGAGATCATGAAAAACTGAAGTCATCGTGTTGTTAGTTAAGGTAGATTCACTCATAACACAGCTGGCAGGTAGATTTTTCATCAGCCACCTTCCTTCAGCAAAGGGAACAGTCAGCACCTCTGTTCACTCCTGTTTCATTTACTCAGCATGCAAATATCTGTCACTGAAGTCTCCACTCTGTCCAATGCCACGGTGCCAGGTTCCTGCTAAACTTGTCAATCAAGGAATCAAGGGATTTGCTGTTTGTCCTTCTGTATGTAAATCAGCAAGCCTTATAATGTCACTGATGGACCAGGATCTTTTCAGACCATGTGTTCCAACTGGAACTGCAAATGTTCCCAGAGTGATCCCATTAAAAAAGGAAACCTTTCATTTAGGAATGCACAGAAGGTTTTGGCAATTGAAACTTTTAGGCCCATAATAGATTAAAGCACTTCGTTGTTCAGACAAAAGGGTAAAAAAGAATTAGAATAACAATTAGGGATGCACCGATTGCAATTTTCTTGGCCGATTCCGATTACTGATTAAGTGTGATCGGCCGAGAACGATTTTCCCCCCAGATTACAGAAAATTAAAGCTGCTGGGTTTCAACTTTTTAAATGTAACGTGGAAGTTACTTTCCCTGTTTACTGGTTACTTTTATAATAGTGATTTATGATAGTGGCAACCCTACAGCAAATACAAACAAAAATATAATTTTCTTTAATATAAATTTCTTTACAAATTTAAATAAATAAAATGTAATACATAAACAAATAACTAAACCTCCCAAAATGATCGGTTTGAAATCTGAAATATGTGCGAGTGATCGGCCGATCACCGATCTGTTTCAGATCACTGGCCGATCAATCGGTGTATCCCTAATAACAATGTTCTAATAATCTAATAATCAGTTGCTTGTGCGCCATATATTGCTATAGAAGTCGCAGTTGTTGCCTCTCTTTCTTATGCTACTATGGATGTAGGTTTAACAAAGTAGAATTATTTCATTTACCTCCTTCAGGATTATAGTACATGAAGGCAACCACTGGAGTTCCAATTCCGTATTCACTATTCACTATTAGAGCTCTGAGCTCCTGGTTATAGTGGTAGTATAAGTAACACTACGCTTTGGTTTTAGAGACAGCTTTGAATAAATGAATAAACAAGTATTTAAATTACGGGCCAGTGTATATGTATTTCCTCGCCTGTCCATTTTATCAGTTTCAAAGCTTTGCAAAAAGACACAATTTATCTTAATTATGTGTAAGACCTTTGATCCCGACCCTTATCTCAGGACACCTCGGCTGCAGACATATGACCATTACTTGAAAATCTCATTTCCCGACCAACAGGTAAAAATTCTGAACTGTGCACATCCACACAAGAGGCAGTTCAATCTCTCTCTCTATGGTCTCTTCAGGACAACGGGTTCAATCTGCATTTTTCAAAGGCTGTAAAAGATTATACAACACAATGACAAGAAAGGTACTTGTCCTAAAAAACCTAAGTGATGTATCGATACCAGTAAAATCACTCATCCCTCTTCCACTACAAACAGAATGGGCCCGACCTACTTTTAATATGACTGTTAGAATAGAGGAAAAGAAACAGTTCACCAAAAAACACACAAACAGACGCACACAAACACGTTCTCAACTTGCACTAGAAACACTAATTAAAGCTGCAGTCTCCTTTCTGTCTGCAATCACAGGTCGTCTTTCATGTCCAGAAAGCCTGAGCAGCTGCCTCCAGGCATGTTGGTCTACAGTCTACAGCATTTACACACTGGGAAACAGAAAGTATGAGTGTGTGTGCGTGCATGTGTGAGTGTGTGTGTGTGTGTGTGTGTGTGTGTATAAAGTGCATTTAACACACGCTGCACTCATCGCTGCACCAACAAAAGCAACATGTAGGATGACACGCCATTCTGATTAAAAGTGAAACTCTGCATGGGGGGTCTCTAGGTTCATCTCAGTCATTAAACAAGCTGTTAGTGCCTCTTGCAAAACTTCACCAAATGCATGAAAACACTGGAATGATTTGGTGCATCTACTCAGTCCAACTCAATTATTGCACTTTTTCCAATCTATATTATCCCAAAGCAGCATTCCAGAGGTATGGATTCCATAATGTTTAAGAGTATTATTATTATTAATATTATTCAGTTTCTTCTTGTACGTATCACCTTTCGTATACTCATAACTTATAACTCATAACTTATACCTTTATCCTGCACTTGCTGCTTATTGCACTTCTGGTTAGACCTAAACTGCTTTTCGTTGCCTTATACTTGTACATGTGCAATGACAATAAAGTTGAATCTAATCTAATCTAATCTATGGGAAACAGAAAAGCCACGACTCAAAAAAGAAAAAGCTCGCCGAGAGTATGAGAAAGATCCACTAAGAAGAACCAAACCTTAAAAGGAAAAACTCCCAAAGAGCATGAAGTAAAACTATTGAGAGGAAACAAAGATCATACTGAGAAGAATCATGAATCAAAAAATAAAGGTTCCTGAAAAGAAAACTCCGAAGAGCATGAAGTAGAACAACTGAGAGGAACCAAGACTCACATGGAAAAACTTTAGTAGAGCATGAGGAAGAACCACCTAGAACAACCAAGTCCCAAAAGAGAATAAGGAAGACATTCTGAGAAGAATCACAACTGCATAAAAATAAAAAAACTTCAGAAGAGCATTAGAAGGAACCACTAAGAAGAATAAAAAAAGACCATGAACTACTGAGAATATTAAAATTAAAAGATGAAAAACTACAGAGGAGCATGAGGAGGAACCACTGAGAGGAACCAAGACTCAGCCCATCTTCCTGTGTTGAGAACAGTCAGGAGAAAAAGTTCATCCGGAAGGTTACAGGGGGCCACAGACTTCTGGACTGTGGAGTGTGAAGAGGGAGAAGTGCTGAACTGTGGAGTGTGTGGAGGAAGAAATGAAGGACTGTGGAATGTGTGGAAGAAGAAGTGCTGGACTGTGGAGTGTGTGAAAGAAGAAGTGCTGGACGGTGGAGTGTGTGGAGCGAGAAGTGATGGACTGTGGAATGTGTGGAAGAAGAAGTGCTGGACTGTGGAGTGTGTGGAGCGAGAAGTGATGGACTGTGGAATGTGTGGAAGAAGAAGTGCTGGACTGTGGAGTGTGTGAAAGAAGAAGTGCTGGACGGTGGAATGTGTGGAAGAAGAAGTGCTGGACTGTGGAGTGTGTGGGGGAGAAGTGATGGACTGTGGAGTTTGTGGAAGAAGTAGTGCTGGACTGTGGAGTGTGTGGAGGAAGAAGTGCTAGACTGTGGAGTGTGTAGAGGGGGAAGTGATGGACTGTGGAATGTCAGACACGCACGATCTACGAAAACAACTCCAGTCTGTTCTGAGCTGCAGAAGATCAGTTCGAGCACTGCCGGGAGAGATGCACTTCTGCATGCATGCAACACTCACGCGCACCGTGCAGCCGCAGCTGCTGCGCTCACACACACACACTCTCTCTCTCTCTCTCTCTCTCTACACACACACATACACATATAGCGTTTTAGTACGCGGTGCCGTCCGCGCGTGCAACACGGACCGTCCGCGAATGACCGCGAGGACACTTGAAAAAATCAACAAAAACAACAACTGCACTTACCGATATGCACCTGTGCGGACGGTGGCATGTATCTCTTGCACTTCTCCCGCTTTTCTTTCTTTCTTCTTTTCCCTTACACTCCTCCCTCCGCCATCTTCCGTGCCGTGTTTGTTTAAATGAGAAACACTCCCCGAGAGCAGGCGGCCAGCTTGTAGTCCGCCGCGTGGCTTTCTGGGTAATGTAGTCCTAGACGCAGCGCTGCTCCATGCCGGCAGTCGCGCGGCGGACTACATTTACATGCATACACGTCACAGTCCGCGTGAACCTGAGTGTTGACGGCTGGCAGCGCCGAGTCGCGGTGTTTATTTATAGTCCGGTAAAACTGACGGGCCGGCCGGGAGACCTGAACACACAAAACACTTTGGACATGGTCCTCTGTTCAGTGGAAGGGTAACGAAGAGTCATGTGTATCACGAAATACAGTGAAATTATATATACATACATATATCACAATAGCAAAGAGCAAAAAAGCTCTCTTGGACTTCTGGCCATGGATCCAAAAGTCAAATTTAAAAAAGGAATGTGGGTACACACATCCTCTGCAGAAACAATATGGCATGTCTCTGCAAATCTTAGAACACAGTTTCCTCTACAGTTACATTTAGCAATGATCAGTAATCGTAATCGAGGTTGTGTAAATTTTTGAGCCAATACAAATAAACAGTACACAGTAATTTATCCAATCAATTTGTCAGTTAATTAAACCATGAGCTGGTGAAGGAGGACCTAAGAGCAGAAAGTGTTTTTGTTCATCTATATTCGTTCTAAGGTTATACAGTGTAGTTGCACAGTAAAACACCCTCACTACTCAAATACATGTTACATATGTGTGTGTGTGTGTGTGTGTGTATGAGAGAGAGTGTGCATGTATGAATGGATGTGTGTGTCTTGAAAATAAAGTAATGTGTAATGTGCCTGAACATGTGTTTTTTCCCATTTAAAGGGATATTGCCATGCTTCTAACTTTGTGGATGCAGTTTAGCGATGAACCTTTTCTATTCCAGCATGACTGCACTCCAGTGCACAACACAAGCTCCATAAAGACATGGAGTTTGGTGTGGAAGAACTTGACTTGCCTGGCACAGAGCTTGACCTTAACCCCATCCAACACCTTTGGGATGAACCTGAGATTGTGAGACAGACCTTCTCATCCAACATCAGTGCCTGATCTCATAAATGCTCTACATAGTGAACGGGCACAAATTCCCACAGAAGATGTGGGAGATGTGGATAGCCTTCTAAGAAGAGTAAAAGCTGTTCTAGCTGGAAAAGTGTGGGGGGACAACTCCATAGTCTATGTATTTGAATGTAATGTCATCTCTGTTTGTGTAATAGTCTGGTGACCTAAAACAATTGTCTATATTGCGTGTATGGACCATATTGGACTGGAGGGGTAACTGGTGCATTGTGAATGTTTAATTGTCTTATGAGTGATGCAAACCTCTTTTATTTGGTCTTCCATTTTTTGCGCCCTTTAACTTTTCAAATGATAACAGATAGTTCACACTTACATTACATTTTCATTATTTATGCACAAATATCCACTCATTGCAAGGCTGAGAGAATTGTTGGACTGCGACTCTCTATTTCAGCTGCTTGAAATTTCTCCCTCGGGCGTAAACAGTAACGTATCATTGCGTGACTTAATACAGTCAAATGTGCTTGAAAATGAAGACGTTTATTAATATACATCACATTTCTATCATAATAAAGTTAATGAATGATCAGCATTGGGACCACCTATGTGTCCAACAGTTTGTAGACGCCTCCAGATCAATTTCTTCTGAAATCACAGGTATGAATAGATGGAGTCTGTCCTCCTTTGCTAAGGTCTACTCTTCCGCGAAGGATCTAGATATTTGTACATTGCTTTGTGAACTTGATTGCATACAAGGGCTATAGTGAAATCAGGTATTGATGCTGGATGATGTTCTGGATCAAAAACACCACTCCAATTCATCTCAAAGGTGAGCGAGCTCCATCACTTCATGGAACGCCGCTCTAGTGCTCCATAGCCGAACACTGTGGGTGTTTAAACCCCTATAGTCCATGCATGGTGACCTTATGTTTGGCTGCTCCAGAATTGAGCAACCAAAGATAGGTAGACCTTAGGATAGATGAGAAGTAGCCAAGGTTTATTCCCAGTGAAACAAATTAAAATGCCTCACCTCATACCGAAATGTGTCTAAACCGTGGCACTCATCCAAGTGGTTTATGGAAAATGAGTCACTATTGTCTGATCATTATCCGACTCTGAACCTTGTAATAAAAACACTATAAACAGGCAAAGTGGCTTGAATGAGTCACGGAAGGCAGGGTCCTTGAATCATTTCTGTAAACTCAATTAGGTTTTATAGCATTTCCCCTCACAAAAAATCACATGGATTATACGTGTGTATGGATTTTTCAGCATCTAACATGTAAGAGTGTGGGATTGCAATTCTGCCTGCAATATCTTCATTATTATTCCTCCACTAATTAGCATGATTAGTCTTCCACACTCTTTAACACATTTCCTCAATTTAACTGATGAGAAAGAAAAAGTCATTTACAGTGGTTTGCTACGAAATTTAAGAAATTGTTACTGACAACAGTAGCAACTAAAAAAAGCTAAATAATGAGAATTCCATCATTTTTTTACAATGTTGGTAAAATATAATAGTTCACATGTAAACAGTTGTTCAGGGAGGTTTAATAAAATAGTCAATTGTAAAAATTGACTATCCAAAGTTGTCAGTGAATCTACACATGTCTCCGAGAGGTTGGGAATGTTTATGGTAGTGTTGTCAAAAGTACCAGTTCTTCGGTACCAAGTACGGTACCTAAAAAAAAAAAGTTACGGTACCAGGTTTTCGGGAGTACCGGTGGTACCGAG
>JBBPDB010000134.1:26824483-26838006 GCA_037974465.1 Brachypetersius altus
TTGTGGGTTGGACTAAAATACTGTTGCTGGTTCTCCAGTTCTCTTTCTTCAGAGAACTTTCGGTATGCTCTGGCCACTGAACCCCTCACAAGACCTGCCGTGTTGATGTTCAGACATTACAGTTTGTTTCTTGTCAAAGAACCAAATTTTTTTGCTTCCAAAATTGACTTCAAGAACGGTTCACTCCCTGACTAATAAAAATGACTTCCAACACAGACACTGGAACCAGATCATCAATGTTCTTCACCTCACTTGCAGTGGATTTAATGCTGTGGCTGATTGGTGTATAATGTTATTAGATGATGGGATCACATTGCCATTAGTGGATAATTGTTCAAATAAGATCAAAGGGAAATCTGGTGGTGTCTCTGGAAATATCTGCATTTTAGTATTTTTGCTGCACTTCTAATGTTGTGTGTCTTTGTAATACTGATCAATGTAATTCCAATTCCAGTTTTTACACTGAACTGTTTGTGTTGACACTGAGAGATATGTACACAGAAAATACTGGATGCCAGCGTTGGTCCTGAATTCTCGCACCAGTGCATCTCTACTTATTAAAGCATGCTAATATAGTAAATAATACAGTATACTTGATGCAGTACACCTATACAGGATATAATGCAGTGTACTCAAAGTAGAATGATTATATAGTGCATCGCCGCTGTCATAACAAAACTGAAAGGTTTACAGGAGAAGGAAATCTGCATAACACTGAGATAACCATGAAATAAACATGTCATAACAAATGTCATGTACTGACAGATTTTGTTCAGTAACTTAACAGTGGAATGTTTGCATTACTTATGACAACGGTTGTCATGTCATGAGAGTTATTATACCGTCAGAATGCTTGTGTTCCTGAGGTTATGAAAGTGGTTATAACATACCAAAACAGCTGTTATAACATGTCAGCGGTGTCACAATGTGTCATAATGGCGTTCGCGGCAGTTGTCATAGCATGTCATAACAGTTGTCATACTGTGGCATAATATAACATCATGACAGCATGTTTGTGTTACTGGTAGGTTATGACAGTTGTCATAACATGTCATTACAGTTGTCATAACATGTCATTACAGTTGTCATAACATGTCATGCGAGCATGTTTGTGTTACTGATAAGGTTGTGACAGTCATAACATAGTGGCAGTTGTCATAATGTGTCATTACATTTATGTTATAACAGCATGCTTGTGTTAATGTTGTTAAGACAGTTGTCATAACATGTAATATCGTGGTTATGCAGCAATGTTCCCATCAAGCGCTCCTGGAAATCTTTGTCGTTAAACAAGGTTTAGTATTACAGTTATTCTCCACCATCATTCATCACTTCCACACAACATAAAAATCAGCTGGAAATAAGGAAATAAAAAGTTGTGAGGTTTTTATAAGACAGTGATGATCAAAAGTACTTATAGTATAATGTACTTCACCAGGACATAGACAAGTGCACAGATTCATCCAAACAAACAAGAAATCTTCAAATGCAGCCACATCAATGTCCATAAAGAAACAGTCTGGACTCATATCGCCCCCTGCTGGAGGTGTCTCTCACCCCCCAAGGCAAGAGTCTGGGGTTTCCTCTTTTGCCGATGCCAGTTCAGGTGTATTGAGTTTGAAAATGTATCTTGTGAAATTAAGCTGTTGGAATAATTAACTGCATGCTGTGGTTGCAAAAAAACCCACAAAAAACATGAAAACGAGAAACAGATAAGGAGCAGCTGTGGGGTGTGTTGCATAATTTGCTGAAAGCAATGAAGTTCAGCTTCGTCTGGGAATCCGTCGTCGCTCAGGGAATGCTAATACAAATTTTAGCTTCGCTAACACTTTCTAGTCCAAGACGGCTGGCAGCAATATTTCAGGAAATACTCTGCTCACCCAGACTCCAACGAGGACTTCGGCTTAAATGAGATGAGCACTAGCGGCAGAGCAAGCCTGAAAACCTTTCAACTTTGGATTTAAAAACTAAGCAGTTCAACATCTTAACAGTATGGCATACATGTTTACTTTCACTCCCTACAAAACTGTCCCTCCTAGTGAATTTTCCAGGGATGTCAGGTTTGGTCGAATAAGTTTCAGTTACTGCATCTGCACACTCAGTTAAAGGTCTGTGCTTAGTAAAGGTCTTTTGAGGAATCTGCTTGGTCCAGCTTTGTGTCCAGACTAGTGGCACTTTTACACTGAGACCAGGAACTGCGCTGTACCACGTACAAATTGTTCTGTACAAAAAAAAAAACAACCATGGAGATGCTTACACGCTAAGCTGAACCAGGACATCAATAACAAGTTAGCTGGGTTAGGATTCCAATGTGAATCACCAGAATCAGACTGAGATACACTGGAAAATCAAAGCATGATCTGACTTCCGTACTAATAGTTTAGGTACAGCACGTTCACCGTATACCTGTGGAAAAGTGCCTTTGTAGACCTTGTTAAGGAAAAACCTTCAATGTTTCCCTATTAAAATACATCTTTGTAGTAGTTTATGGTTTATCTTCTGTCAAATGCGTAATTATTAAAGAGGTGGAGGTTAATTAGGCCATTAACTGGGACAGCAGTGGAGTTTAACTGGGGCACAAACTGGGACACTTTTCACCACTATAGTGATGTTTAACTGGGCCATGATCCAGGTCACTTTTAACCATAACAGTAGAGTTCACCTTTGTTATGTATTGGGATGCTTTTTACCACTATAGTGGTGCTTAATTGGGGCTCAGATTTCACCACTGTGGGAACAATTTCACCACTGGATTAAAATTGATTTCCAATTCAGTCAAGGAGCCATCAGGAAAGGGGTACACTCTGATAAACTCTTTGATTTTGAACTTACCATGTTTTAAGGTCATAAGTGCCTAATGAGGGTGACCTTTCTGCCTGGAAGTGCTTTCTCAAAACCAGCAGGGCACCATGCAAAAAAATGTCTACACGCCTCCTTCTGAAGAATAAATGGCTGTTCTAGTCTAATCTGTTCATGAGCACTGATGTCAGGGGAAGGTCTGGACAGAAGACCAATCCTGAGTTTGTGAAAAATCCAAAAAACTATGCACCACTAAAGGCACTTTTTAAACAACAATGACGACGATCACAACAACGAAGACAGAGCATCTCTTCTCCAAATAATTCAAGTTCTGAGAAAGAAAAAGAATGGCTTCTTCAGACTCCCGATTCTAGAGTGGAATGACTACCTTTATTTCCTATTTTCAGTTTTTTTTTTTTGTCAACCTTGAGCAAAACTGCAGCTTAGCTTCGGCCTACTTGTTAAACTTGGGCTACAGGGGAGACAACCGTTAACGGATAAATCTCTCTCTCTCTCTGTCTCTCTGTCTCTCTCTCTCTCACCATACTAGCAGAAAGCTTTCGTCTTACAGATTCGGTTACCTCGGCCAAAAATGAAAGGATTCCCTTCAAGAAAATAACAAGGAGTACAAAGCGTGAACATAAACTCGACTACAAAAAAAAACGTACTCTCAGGTGGGGGGTGAGGGGTTTGGAAAGCCAAAAAAAAACCCAAGAATGGGATCAAAACAGGTAATCAAAAGAAAAAGCATTCTGTTTGAAGACAGTCAGAGGGAGAGGAAGGTCCACAAAGCTGTCTCTCTCTGTACAGGTCTCTCTCTTTCTCTCTCTGGAGCTGGGCAGGCGATTGGTTGTCGGTGGTGTAGTTGGATGTGGATTGTGTGTTCAAAACAGTTTTAAAGGTTCTAGTCATCGTCGCCGCCCCCATACATGTCGGCGAGCTTCTTGAAGCGTGGGCCCCAGTCGTTGAGGTAGTCGTAGTCATGTTCGCCGCTGCTGGACGAGTTGAGGGAACTGACGGATCCAGCCGTGGAGCCGCTACCCTCATAGTCGAACACCAGCAGAGAGTCATAGGGGGGTGCAGTGGGGTCGTTATCTGCTGCCCGCAGGCCCTGTAAAGACAGACAGACCTTTGTGGAAATGGAACTCACTGTCCTCCTCTCACTCTAGGAGTAAATGTCCAAGCCCTTCTCATGAGCTAATCTAGCTTAAGGTGCTGCTGATGTTGGCTCAAGCTTTGAGCAGAGACAACGGCACTAGAGCATCATAGCATGACTGTGGAAAAAGACAAGGAGTCGCTCAACAAACACAAAATTCATGAGGGGTCAAAAGAATAAGAATGTAGCAGTTCATCAACTCTTCTAATAGAACCAGGCTACTGTTTAAAAAAAAGTGTTTAAAAGCAATCTTCCAAAATATTTAAGTTGACTTTTGACAAAAGTAAACTGCAGGTCACAATTCCCCACTTTCAGGATGAGCATAAGCTGTGAACAAACAGTTTCTACATTGCAGCTGCAGGTCAAACACATGGAAGAGCTGAGCTCTATCTCACAGAAGATCCTCACACAAGCCAGACCAGCTGGAAAGCTTTGGATTCTTGACCATGGCTCTGTTTTCTCCAGAAAAAAATGGCCTCTCTGCTCATTCAGTAACTACCTGACATCCAGGAACTGCTGACAATTATAAGACGTCCAGGAAAAATGTTGAAAATTTTAAGACGTCCAGGAACACTGCTGGAGAATACAAGACATCGATGGCTGGAGAGCAGAGGATGCCCAGGAAAAGTGAGCGTAGCCGTGTTCACAGTCTTGATCATTTTTAATGAAAACACAGCAAACAGTGACACATATTTTTGTATAATTGCCCTGAGCTTTAGTTTCTTGAAGTCTATCTCTCCACTAGACTGATTTGTTAAGCCATGTTTTGCTAATTTATGGCTGCCTTAGCTGTGGCTGGTTCAAAACAGTGGGGATGTTTGCAACACACATCAGCATAACTAACAAAAAACCAGTACCTCATTGATGAAGTCTCCAATATCTCCAGGGTGGGGTAACACTGGCCGGAGTGGGTACTGAGACTCTGGGACCACCGGTCTCTCATCCACTCGCCGGACCCCCGGGGCTTTGGTCATAATGTGTTCTAGAGCGTCGGGCTGCTGCAGCTGACTGAGGTCATAATCCTGCAGATAAAACACACACACACTAAAGTCTGGACTCCTCTGAGGCACCTTACTGCTCAGTAACTCCTGGGACATCAACATTAACATGAGTGTACCAGTAAATGCTGAACAAATAAAAACAGTGTAAAACAGTCTAACACTGGTGCCTGCTCCCCTACACGCTAGATATTTGCTGCGCTTTAGCTTGGTGCACTGACTCTTCACCAGTCACAGCAACGTTCTAACCATAGGGGCAGCTGGTAGCCTAGTGGTTAGGGCATTCGCCCTGTAACAGGAAGTTGCGGGTTTGATTCCCAAGACTGCTAGGCACCTCTGAAGTACCCTGAGCAAGGTACCGACCCCACACACTGCTCCCCAGGCTGGTTATTCTCCTGCTCTAATCAGATCCACTTGCTTCCCATAGTGTGGAAAGCGTAAGCAGTTTTATTTGAATGAAAACAACACCAGTGTCCATGTTGGTGGCCCATTGAGGAACACTTTGAATCAATTTCTGTGCATTTATCAAGAAATAAATTTATCAGGATTTCCAAGTGGACAGACTGGGCAACACATCCCTGTTGCTAACTGTGAGCAAGCATTCACCAACTGTTTAAACTCCATTTAAATTTTACAAAGTGTTCACAAACATTTGACTGACAGACCAGGTGGATTTCAGGGAAACAAATATGAGTGTAAATAGATCATTACACTTTTATTTTATAATCTATTACCTTTAGAATTCTTGAAGTATCAATTAAATCAACTAAACTATTTTGGCTAATAGTGTATGGTATTGAATTCCACACTGGAAAGGTTAATATTTGTATAGCAATTTTCTGTTTTTACTAAAAAGTAAATATTTATTTACATGGCAGTTAATTCTAATCTTTTGAATAGTAGTGTTCTTTGATCTGAAGGAACTGCTCGGCTAGTGGCGAAAAGAGCTGAAACTAAACATGGTGAAATGGCATTTATACACTGTGCTCTCCAACCAACTGCCCATCAATATCACATCTGCACCAACTGTTATTTAAAAAGCACTATTCTCTTCTGCCTTATTTTCCATATTTGTACTTCCATTGTTCTTTTAAACTTCTTTTAAAAATGTTAAATGTATTCTTTTATTTATTACCTCTCTTTAGATTTTCTACTTTCTACTACTTTTATGCTTAATATTTTTATTCTATTCCCTTAAAGCACATTGGATGACCTTTGTGTATGATAATGGGCTACATAAACAAACTTTACTCAACTTGCATTATTACATTTAGAATCATTTGTTGAAAGTTCAGATTCTTCTGGATTAGAGAATTCCAGCAATAAAATAAATTTGATATGATTGTGAGTAATGGTTGTAGTAGTTGTAAGATGCGGAGTCTGAGCTCTGTTCACCTGGTCCTCTTCTCCTCCGCCCTCCTCGTCGTACTTCAGGATGTTGTCTCGGACGTCGTCTTCAGGGTCGATCAGCAGCTGTTTGGTCTGTCTCTCCTTCTCTCTTCTCTTCATCCACACCACGAACAGGAGAACCATACCTGGAGCACAGAGAACACACAAACACATGACCTCTCATAAGAAGTCACCCACAGCTCGTTCTTTTATTTCACATTCACCGACCTGTTGATGTTCTGTGAGGTTCTTGAACTGATACCTCTTTTGGAGCTTCTGTGGTGGTTTGTTTATATTTTGATATAATTGATTTGTTTCTCAAATTATGCTCATCGTATTCCAATCTCCACCAAAGAACAACAGACACTGAGTCGGTCTGGAGAACCTGATTAAGGATAATAAGGAGTCGCTAAAGTTCTCAAACTAGTTTCACAGCCATTCATTTTTGATTCATCAGACTTTATGTTATTGGATATGAGATTGCTGGTGCTTATTTGATAATTATGATGTTTGGAAAGGTGGTGTTTATTGGAGAAAGGGGGTGTTTATTTACAAATGGTGGTGTTTATTGGAGAATAGTGGTGATCATTAACAAAGGATGGTGTTTATTGGAGAGTGATATTGGTGTTTGGTGAAGAATGGTGGTGTTTGGGGGAATGCCAGTGTTTGGTGGAGAATTCTGTTGTTTACTGAAGAAAGATATTTGGTGAAGAATAATGGTGTTCAGAGGAAAATTATGTATATTTGAGAATTAATCATTACTTATACAGCACATTTTAAAGATAGCAGGTATTGACCAAAGTGCAGAATGTAATCTTTATTAAAGCACCCAAAAAATTGATTTCAAATTTGAGATCTGCTGTGGAGGATGGCTTTAGGAAGGATGATAATTCTGTTTTTTTTAGCAGCTACAGAGAAGGCCTGGTCACCTTTAGACCTCAACCAGTGTGGAACATCTAAAAACATCTGATCAAAGGATTGTGGGGCTCGAGAGGTAGAACAGAGGCTGGTAAGGTCAGAGATATAGCTTGGAGCTGTGAAGAGCTTTAAAAAATGAATAATAAAACCATAAACTCTGTATCTGACGAGCAACGCTCTCTTTTTTCTTGGTGTCTGTTAGAAGACTGGCAGCTGCACTCTGGACCAACTGCTGGTGTGACAAGCTTGACTGACAGATTCCCATGTAGACAGAGTTACAGCAGTCAACACCAGATGAGATAAAAGCCCAAAGATCCTTAAAAGACAAGGTATGTTTGAGTTACCATATAATTCTGAGTGGGAAGACACTACTATGAATAATGGTGTTTGTTTATTTTAGCAGAAATACCCAGATATTACGTGACTGCAGCCCCTGCTACAGCTCAGGATCCCACAGTAGATGTAATATGTATGAACATATACTGTAATTGTAATACAACTTGCACAATAACTGCACAATCAGAGCCAATCTACATACTTTTTGCACTATATGTACTTTCTACTTTATAAAAGCGTTTATTGCTATTTGTTTTTGCCTATGAGTTGCACAATGAATCTTGTTTCTCTACAGCGTACAATGACAGTAACAATATCTATCTCATTTTTGTTCTAAACAACTGTAGATCAGCTTCAGTCTCCATCTTCACCTGGCTTAATGGGCAGGAATGATATTTCTGAAAGATGGCCCCAAGTGGAAGCATGTGTGAGAATGGGATAAGACCCAGGGCAGAGCCATAAGGTACTCCCCACCTGGCTTTTTCAGAGTTGGAGCTACAAATTCCCATCATTATAGAAAACAAGGCAAATAAGAGACAAACCTCTGCCCTGAATTTCGACACCACACGTTCAACGATCCAGAAAAACTGATTGAAGAAGGAGCACATGCTAGGATATACATAATTAAATCAGTTAAGGAAGACACTAACATCTGATTATGAGGAATTCTAAAGGATCATGGGATAGGGGTGAAATATGTGCTCTAATATTTTCCATTTTTCCAATGAAGAACCTTTTAAATTCCTCAGTAGGGATTACTGTATGAGGGGGGAATTTTGGTGTAGTTACTAGACGGCCTGCAGTGCATTTTTGGCAATGGTAATTTACTGGTGGGGGGGTATTCTGAGCATATTTCAATATCATCAGAGAAGTATTCTGTTCTTGCTGCTTTAATGGAACACTTATAGTCAGTCAGAAGTTCCCTCACAATTTGGTAGCAGACATGAAGCTTATTTTTCCATTTTCATATTGCCTTCATTCCCATCTGGGAGCCCGAAATTACACTGTTTAATGCAAAAAGCCTAAAGTAAAACTTCAATCATGGCTGAAGTGGAGCAGCTGGATCTATAATACTGAATTGAATAGAGCAAGTAGTTCATCAGGGTTTTCGCACTGAGGGGATCCTCAGCAATAGTGAATAACTAAGAACTGTCTGAGAAGTGACAGGCTGTCTGAGGGGTGAACAGCCTGTCACTTCTCAGGTGAACAACTGTGTTGAGGAGGTGGACACAGAATAGAGATGTCAGACAGTATGGGTCTGTGATTAGCTGTATGTACCATTTCTATATTGATCACTGAAAAGACAAAAACAGGGCAAGGTCTAGAACGAGTCTGTTCCTGTTTACGACCCATAACAGACGGAATACATGAACCAAGAAGCTGTTGGTGTTTGGTGGAGAATCTTGATATTTCATGGAGAATGATGGTGTTTACTGTGAATGACTGGTTGAGAATGATGGTGCCTGACAGTTGTTGTTCTTAGTGATCAATTATGTTGATGTATGTTTGTTAGTAAAGATGTGTGCTGAGGAATGTTTGTGTTTGGTGTAGTGCTGGGCCGTTAACGGCGTTAATGGTGCGAGATTCTTATCGCGCGATAAAAAAAATATTTTTGCCCACCTAGTTTGGTGGGGAATGACTGCTTGAGAATGGTGGTGTGTGCAATGTGGTGGCGTTTGGTTATGGATGGTGGTGTTGAATAATGATAGTATTTGTTGGTGAATGTTGTTTTTCATGGAGAATGGTGATGTTTGTTAATGAATGACGGTATTTGTTGGAGAGTGACTGGTTGAGAATGAGGTCATGTGTTGGGGAATGCTGATGTTTGGTGGAACAAACCCAAACACTGGGTTCATTCGTTGAATGTGTTTGTGTGGTTGTGGCAACTCTCTACAATGTTGCTCCCAATCCACTCCGGTTCATTTGGCTCACGAGTTCCTTCTTGGAACTGTTGTAGCCGCGGGCAGACACATGGAAGATGTGGTTTGTTTTATAACTTTGGATTGGTGTGCTCAAAGTTTACTTTTGTTATACATCATCTAGTACTGCATCCACAAGCCACAGCTGATTACAGATCCCCGTAAGCCAAGCCTGAGAAGACACAGATCCACTTTTCGATTCAGAAACTCTCCCCTACAAGACAACACAGTGTTCTTGCGAGCTCCAGGTAAATGTTTTATGGATATGGCTGGGTGAGCAACTCCCCATCTCCACTGAGGAAGGTTCTCTTCGCCGCCCGCGAAAACTTTCAATATTACATGCCATGAGCCGAAGTACATCGAGCCTCCACTTTGTTTGGAGGAGCACATTTTTGGCCACGAGGCTGATATGTATGGGGAGTGAAGATGGGCTGAAACAAAGATGAGGTTCCATCTATGGCTATTTAAACCATGAACTGAAGAGCAGGAGAATAAGCCACAAGTGAAATAAAAATGTATTAAAGTGAACGTGTCAGGATGTGGTTAAAATGAAGTCTCTCTTTTTCTCTCTCTCACTCTCTATGTCATACTCCAGTCATGGCCAGGAAGTGCAGGTCCAGGCTCTGTGGTGAGGAACGGTTTGAAGAGGGGTAATATGTGTGTGTGTGTGTGTGTGTATGTGTGTGTGAGTATGGCTTGTCAAAAGTTTCACAAAGTTTTCAGGCTTGGTGTAATGACCTCTTTCTACTCCTTTTAAAATCACTGACTTTGTGAAACTGCAGGCCATGTCCCAATTATTCTAACAAAATAATGCCTTAGTATCTCACAATAATTTCTTTTTTTTCTCCAATCTTTGACTTAATAATGACAATTTTCTGTAAACAGTGACTATTTTCCTCAAAATAATGCATTTTGTTTTCGAATTATTGGTGATGTGTCAAATGAATGATATTTTTCTTTAAACATTGATTTCTTGTTTCAAAATAACTTCTCTAATTGCTGACTTAATATGTCAAAACATTGACTTATTGTATCCAATGATGCCTTTTTTCTTACTAATCATTGACTTAATATGTCAAATTAATGACATGTTTTCTGTAAATATTGACTTATTATCTCAAAAAAAGATTTTTGTCTTGAATCTTTGGCTTAATATGTCAAAATAATTATTTTTCTCTAAACATTGACATCTCTTAAAATAATGACATTTGTTTCTCTAAGCAATGACTTAATATCTCAACATAATAACTTTTCTTGCTCATAAACATTGACATTCATCTCAAAATAATGATGTATGATCCTGAAATAACTCTCATGAAATTGAATAACTTACTAATAAGACATACTAACTCAGTGTTCTGAGAAAAATGTAATTTGTGATGCATTTGAAGAAAGTTAGGATACTAACTCCATATTTTTGTGCCAGAAGCAGTGGAGCAAAAAATAACAGGCATTTTATTTCTTCTCTACTTGGATAGAATGGGCCTCCATAGAATACTGTCACTTACATTTCTACTGTCAGATTCAGCATTAATTTATTATCAGTTAATATGTCTCTCTCTCTCTCCGTCCCTCTCTCTCGCTTTCCGTCACTGTCCTGCATTTTCTCGAGCGCTGTCTCTGGGCCATGATGCAATCTGATCAGTCCTGTGCTGAAAACAGAGTATATATGCAGTATGTGTACAATATGTATACAGTGTGTGTGTGCAGTGCATGTACAGTGTGCATATACAGTATGTGTATACAGTGTGTGTGTGTGCAGTGTGTATATATAGCAGTGGTGGTTTCTATAAGACTACAGGTGGCATAACGTTTCACCAAGAAAAAGAATACAAAAACAAACCCTTCTGAACTATCACTTTGTCATTGGTGTAAAACAAAAAATGCTTAGAAATATAGGCTTGCTCTCCAAATTTCAGCTCCTCAATAGTGTTACAGTTGTATTAGGCTCTGGTCAAAAATATACAACAGCGCCACCCCCAGCCGCGGTGAAACAGAGAAGTTTCAATAGCGTTTCAATGTAAATCTTCTCAGACCTCAGCAGCTTGTGGATTTTTAGAGGTTTCAGTGGTACTCTAATGGTAAATAAGTCCCATCCATAAAACAAGTGTCTGCTTACTGTGATTGGGTAGTTCTCCACTTCAAAATGACTAACAGAACACTGTGGCCAATCACAGCCTTTGTTTTCACTTCGTTCTATTTTATGTACTGAGCACTGACCTTGAGTGTGAGATTGAAGCTTCATACATAACAAATGTAACATATTATTTACTAGTATCTATTAATGATATTTATTTTTATTGTATATTTTATTATTTGTCTATGAGTGCACAGAAGCAAGGGCATTAGCTTCTTAGCTTGACCACTCGCCTGCGATCCTCACCAACACCCAGCCAAGGTGGGCACTGGGGAAATCCTTGGGAAAAACCCTGCTGGGTATGACAGAGTGATTAACAACTTCACCAAGAAGACCAGGGGGGTAGAATTAATTTATAAGGTGAGAAAGAGGTTAGATACTCACAGAGCAGGATGATGATGCAGATGAGGATGGCGATGATGGCTCCAGTGCCCAGTCCAGCAGCTGCCACAGCGCCGACCGCGGTGCAGTCTCCATGTACGTCACATGGACACACCTTCACCTTGATGACTGAGCGGTTGGACAGTGGGGGGTTTCCTGAGTCAGACACTGAAATGGGCACCTCATAGACACCCGACTCCAGGAACTGGATCCTCAGACTCAGCCGGGCGTAGTCTCCTGAGAGGGGGAGAGGGGGAGAGGAGTCATAGTGAGTGTTTGGGGGTCAGTTTGGATTTGGGAATTCACGTTTAGGTGTTGGGGTTTAAGGTTGAGTGGGTTTGAGGATTTGAGGATTTAGGGTATGGGGTTTGGGGAGTCAAGATTGGGTTTTGTGGTTTGTGGTGTTCAGTGTTTAGTGTTCAGTGTTGGGCATTTGAAGATTTGGGGTATAGGTATTTGGGTTTGAGGGTGTTTTGGGGGTTCAGGGGTGAGTTTGGCGATTTGAGAACAAGTGTTTGGATTTGGGTTTAAGGTTTGGCCATCAGGGGTTGGTTTTTTTTGGGGGAGGTTGTTTTTTTAAATGTTAGTGTTTAAGATTTAAGGAGATTGTGGTTCAGGAGTGTGGTTTAAAAAGAAGTTTAGAGTTTGGGGTTTTCAGGATTATGTTTGATGTTGGAATTATGGGTTTGGAGGGTTGGGGTTTGTTTGGAGGTGAGGCAGAGGAAAGAGAGAAAACCATGAGTTGAACTATGATTTGTGTTTTGGAAGAGCTTATGTTCATAACATAAAGATGCAAAAACATGTCTTCCACAGCGACAACCAAATTAATCCACATTACATTTAGAATCATTTCTAAAACATGTAAATAAAACTCAACAATACCAGAATAAAGCACTAAAGTGATTATAGTCCATCAAAACCTTAAACTAGATAAGCTAAATAACTGCCTGACAGTTATTACAGTTTGACTTTTACACAAACTGAAGCGGCTCATTATTATGAGATTATTAATAACAGATTGTAACATCATATGTCTTATGAATTCTCAGACTCAGACTTTTGAATATTTAATATTAATGAACAAATAAAGAAATTAGTTGGATTCCTATAATTGTTGTTTATCATGTAATGTATAGAAGTCAGGCCGTGGCAAGTTCCAGTTCATAAGTCAGAAGCTGCTCACCGTTGATACGGGACACCGTCCAGTTCCTGCGGATGCTGGAGGGGTGTACGGGCAGCTCAAAGACGAAGGGCCCAACGTTGGGGTCAGTGTCAGCATCGGCGGCAGTGATGTTGATGTAGTTAGCATTCGCTCTCTCACAAATCTGAGCCTCACGGGGAACTAAAGACGGGGCGTTATCATTCACATCTATCAGATAAATCTGCAGAGTTCCTGTACTACTAGCTGGAGGAGAACCTGAGAGAGAGAGAGAGAGAGAGAGAGAGAGAGAGAGAGAGAGAGAGAGAGAGAGAGAGAGAGAGAGAGAGAG
>JBBPDB010000134.1:26842037-26858737 GCA_037974465.1 Brachypetersius altus
TCTCTCTCTCTCCCCCTCCCCCTATTTTGTGCAGCTCTCTCACCTCATCTCCTCCCCACACTAGGACTGTGTGTATAGGTGGCCAGTGAGTGGAAGTACAAGGTGGTGTTTCTAATAAAGTGGTCATACTAATGTGTGTGTGATTGTTACTCCCCCCCAACCAAAAGATCAAAGATGGCCTCTTTTATTTTTTTCTAAGAAAAGTTTTTTTTTTTTGTGGGGAAAAACATGATTCCTCACAGAGAGCATTTGAAATATCCAAACGACCACAAAATGTTCATCATTTCATCATTCTGGAGTATTTTGGGGCCTGCAAGGAGTCTCATACACACACACACACACACACACACACACACACACAGTATCATTTGGTTCAAAGAGACAGTGATTGGGGTTTGATGAGTTCGGCTCTTCTCCTCTGTCACTACAGAAGCGCTTAACTTGCATAATTTTCCCGGCGGACCGACTCTCTCACTGCAGGCCAACGATAACCACACTCGCCCAAATCGCTTCTGAAACGGAGGAACTTTCAAACGTGTCTTATTTTTTCTTCTTTATTTCCTTTGAATATTTCCTTTCATGAAAGCCTGTCTGAATATCACGAAAAACATCCTTCGCTCTTTCCAAACACGTCTTTTTTTCTTTCTTGATCCTTTTAAGACGAATAGTGTCACTTTATTTTTTACTCTTTTTTCATGTTCATACTTAAGAAACAACCCACCCCCCCAAATGTGGCCAAAAAAATAAATAAATAAGGGGAAGAAGAAAGAGGTAGGGGTCCTGGTGGGCACCTTTGAATCAGGAGGAAATAAAGTGACAGTTTTGCACATCAGAGACGCTTAAGCTGTGTGTTTTGTAGGCGTGTGTGTTTTTTGGGGTTTTTTTTTTGCTGACAGGCCAGGGAGGGGGGCAAGGAGGGCGGATTTAATCACTAATAACCCAGATACACTGCTGACAGCTCCGAAAGAACCTTCCATCACCGCCGCTCTGCCTCTGATTAGCTTCATCAGCTGTCTGTGTGCTTGCTTATTTATTCCTTTATTTATTTATTTGCCCCTTTTGAATCCCCCACCCCCCTCCTCTTCTGAGGATTTAGTGTTTTGCTGTTTAAGCAGCATTCACCCAAAGTAGGGACTTTTTTTTACTTATTCATCCAGTATTCCCTCTGAAACAATGGAAAAGTAGAATAAATTCGGGCTTCATGATGCTGCTGCTACATTCAGTCCATGTTTATAGACGTCAGAAACCGCATAAGCGAGTCTATTACAGATCCTGAACACCTCAGCATGTGTGATGGTTTAGGCCTGTAATTGTTGCTAAATAATGGGATATAACGTTCCATGAATTTTATCTACACTGTACATGACTGTGTACCACTTTACTACAAAGCTGCACTGATGTTTTTTTAACTGAAAAAGGCACTTTGGTTTCAAAATGAATCAAAATTTGGATCAAGAACATTGAAAATCTTAGATTTCATAGACACAGTCCTGCGCAGAATCTCATTCCTTCATATTTCGCTTTGAATCCCTTGAATTACTATGTTCTCAGCATTCAGCACCACCAGTATACTGATCACCGTCTGATCATCCGGAATCATCTGCTCCATTTTCATTACTGGTTCACGACTTTTGATGGATGATACTTGTTTTGCATAAATTATTTATATGTAGGTCACTGTATGACTTAACAAACAAAAAAACATTTTTGCTCACTTTTACTTATAAATACAGAATTTGTGAACTACATAAAAAGTGAAAACAGGAAAATCATCACCTTGGTTTTGTCACAAAAACAACTAAATTTAAAAATATTAAAGTATATCTCCATTCTGCCCACAGTTTAGCCCCGCCCATTCACAACAGTGGAGTAATAAAGGAGACTGGACTGCCTTTTGAATGTAGTACAGAAAATCAGAACAGAGCTCATTTGTCAGTCTTAAAGGCATAATAACAAAAACGACGTATAATCCTAAGAGTAAAAGAGAGCTCGGAACACCGCTGTAAGAAGATAAACAGTGTGTTTCTTAAATAATGCGTTTCTGATAAGTGGCCACTGAGTGGAGCACATGGTGGGTGTTTCTGATAAAGTGGCCAGTGAATTTACATCAGCTTTTGGATGGATGCACACACGCACACACACACACACACACACACACACACACACACACACACACTAATGTTTGGTACATGAACACAAACAGTGGAGCTTAAGGGGGAGGAATGAAAGAGGAAATTGAAATGGGTTCTTTAATGAACTTAATCTAAATGCACTTTTTGATAAAACTGAGCACATTAAGAGCAGAGCTGGTCTGTTCCTGTCCTCCTGAATCATCTCAGCACTTTTCCTCCATTGGCGAAGACGTCAGAGCTGCTGTAACCTGATTTCCGCACTATTTCCAGCGCTGCAGATTACAGAGGTAGTTAAGTGTTGACGTTGTGTCTGAAATCGGCTCTGTCACCGAGGACGACGCCGCTGGCATTGTGTTATGGGCTGTAATCGAGTCGGATTAGGTGTGTGTGTGTATGAAAGAGAAGGGGGAGGATTAACGTGTATAAAGATGCCTTCAATGCTTTCAAAGCAAAACATCAGCACTCATGAAGGGGAGTGGGCGGCAATCCACCTTTCACGGCAAGCGAGAGTGTGTATCAAGTGTGTGTCCACTTAAAGAATGTCCGCAGAGCTCCACCTCTGCTAGACATGGCCAATCAGTCAAGACGTGCTTGGAGTTCAAATTCTGCTTCTTCAGAACTAGAACTATGAGACTTACCCTAGAGGCCCTATCTTGACAATGTAATGCAAAGCATAAAGAGCAAGTAACATTTACAGGTGTGTCTAAATCCATGCTGCTGTAGAAAAAACAGACTTGCAGCACAAGGCACAAAAAAGTAATCTAAACTCTTTTCATTATTTAGAGGTCTTTTGACTGCAACATGCAATGAACTATGGGTATCAGTATGGGTTGCCACCTAGGTGGGGTCGGAATAGTGCGTTTAGACCATCGTACATAACTGCCTCTGTATTTATATTTCCGTTTTTCAGAACACATTTAACAAAATGTTCAGCCTGGTGTGTTTAAATACCCAAGTGTGTTGACCGGTCAAACAGCTCATCATCAGTACAGAATTCTGATAATCAACTTTATTAAGCAATATAAATTTGTGAAAGGACCAGTTGTATTTTAATAAAACATACGTAAATGAAATAACAAAAAGCAATTAGTGAATGTAGCAACGTTTCTAAAATGCGCTGCTTAAATATTGTTTAATGCCACGCCACTAACTTTAGATTACGTACTGAAATGTTTCTGACTTTAGATTGTTCTATTAGAGCTCACAGTAAGTCACACACAAGTCTGATCTGCTTTAATAAAAAAAGGTCTGTTCAGTTAATATTTACAGCTCTTAGTAAGTCATACTGTGTCCTAAACCATATCCACAAGTATGAGCCCCCTTAATGAGGAGATGTGGTTTTAGCAGCTCCAGAGAACTTTATTTATTAGTACAACTCAGTATTTATCATACTGTGTCCTGTGGTTGTATAAAGAGTGCTGTCCAAAAGTTTTGAGCCATCCTGCAATACCATCTGGAAAGTGTCTGATTGGCAATGGTTTCATTTTTCAGACTCAATGATCTCAAACAAACTGTCAATACAGTCAGAGCACCTCGATGAAAAAACATGATGGAACACTATTAGTCATAGATCAGCCTCCCCAAAGCCAAGATCTCCACATTATTGAAGCAGTGTGGATCGTCTGGACAAAAAATAGAGCAAAAGGCAGCAGACATCCAAAGAAGAGTTTGGAATGGCCTCCAAGAAACCTGGAAAACTTATTCCTGAAGACATTCCTGACATCTTTGGCTTGTTAGAATTAAATAAACACATGTTGTGCTTATACTCTCTTCTTACATGTGTGTTTGCACATGTTGCAGTAAATCCCTGTATCAACCAACTCTCTTTTTCCTGCAAAATACTGAGTTTGTGTGTGAGTGTGTGATGCAAGCATGTAAATAATTAAAATCTCTGGAAACAGAAGTGAAAACCGGCTTGTTTTGTTTTTAATCTGCTGATTGGCACTGTTCTCCTGGGACAAACACCGAACACCACCAAACAGAAAAAACATAATCAGCTCATCCAGATCCATCTCCAGCACACACACACACACACGCACACATACACACACAAACAATGCTTCATGTCAATCCCGTGAGGAACAAACACAACACAGCCAAACACCCCAGGGAAAACAGAAACACACCGTTCTCCTGAGTGTGAGAGTGAACGTCCGCATGAGTGAATCAGAGCAGGACACAAAGGTTCACATGCGTTTGCATCAAATTACTTGTTTTCTGTTGTAAATACAGCATGATACAAGAGTCTTAAGCTGCCCCTCATTTCTTCATATTTCACTTTGAATCACTTTGTTGGTGCACCTTGTTTCTGTCTGTCAAACTATCTTGTCTTTGGCACATTGAGTAGATTAAATTAAATAAATGGGAACAAATGTTTCACCATGACTGGCTGCAAAGTGTCTAAAGAAACAAGGAGCCTAGGTAGAGGAGCTCAAACTAATTTGTTCTACTGGAATGTTTTATATGTAGGCAACTATGTGGCTTAAACAACAAATGCATTCATTTGAAAATAGTTGGGACTGGACTGAAAATGAGAGTCTTTGGAAGTCCTTCAGGAAGCCTGGAGAACTGTTCCTACTTTAAAATACATGGAAGTCTGTGTCTTTGAAAAATAACATATAAAGGAATGCTTCAATATGCTTCAATACTTTTGCACATGTTTTTAAAGAAAGACACACTGCTGTGCATTTTAACACACAGTTGTAGCTTATTTACAGCCAAAAAACAGACATTTGCAGATTGGTACATTTAATGTTTTCTGTTTTTTTTTTTTCCAAAATAGAATCTTATTATGAAAAACCCTATTTTGAGAGCAGTTTGACGTTAATATTGTGAGTGTATTTATGGACTTTAAGGGACTGTTTGAAGTTTGTGATGACACAAAATCCGAAAACACATCCGTTTACCAGTGATGTTATGTGATGAGTATCCGAACTGTAACAAGATATATATATATATATATACTGTATATATGTGTGTGTGTGTGTGTGTGTGTGTGTGTGTGTGTATAATAATGATAATTGCACATACAGTATTTACATTAAGCACTAAAATGTGCCTCCAGTCTGGCAGATTAAAATACATGGCATGTAATATGCAAAATATGTAAATTAGCTCATATGGAACAGACAATTGCCTGTGGTGGTCCTTGTTATTCTGTTCTATTTAAAATAAAAGCCTAGTTTGTACTACTCTGTTCTTTTCATCTCCACCATCATCTTATTTGGAGGAACTTGCTGGACTACAGCAGATCCTGAATTACATTCAGAGAAGAAACATCAGGAGAGGAACCAAAGGAACAGCAACACCTATGTTAAGTGGTTTCTTCTCAACACTTTTCAGCACTTTTCATTGGTTAGTCATTTCTAAATGCTACAGACCCACATGGAGACTGACCAATAGTATCGATTTATGAAAAAAACAACAAAGACCAAAAGTGGAGTTACAAGGATTCCACCAGATAGTGACGATAGGATCCAAATATGAATCTGGTATATTGTGATATATTGTTGATACAATCCTGATATAATCCAGATATTATTATAATATGATACATATATTTGATGCAAATAGGATCCAAACATGATCCTGACATGATCTAGATACGATCCTATTATGACCCTGATGTGATCCTGATGTGGTGTAGATGTCCTGATAGGATCCTGATGTCTGAAGGTGTAAAGACAGGGGTAAAAAGTGCTGATGAAGGATGGAGGAGGATCATGATCACACACTCAACCTTCGAGGAGCCACTTCTCTGCAACAGGGAAACCAACAGAGCCAAGTGTCAGCGGACGAGAGACTGTGTGTGTGTGTGTGTGTGTGTGTGTGTAAACACAAGTGCTCTCCAGCAGAGTGCTCTGAGCAGCAGCAGTAGGGCTTCATGGGGGATTGTGCTAACGAGCGTTTGAGTGAACACATGGGAGAGTGTTTACTGAGTACTGAGTGCATCATTAACTGCTGCATGGTGTGGGTTCCTGCAGGACAGAGGGACAGGGCACACACACACACACACACATACACACACTGGAAGGGTGGGAACAAGCAGGTTTAGTGTACATTAATAATAATAATAATAATAATAATAATAATAATAATAATAATAATAATAATAATAATAATAATAATATGCCTCTTTGTATTATATATTATAAAACAATGAATCCCAATTATTCACATGGTTTTCTGCAATTAATCATGATTAATCGCATTGTAATATGACACATTAAATAATTAATTCAAAGTATGAACACTTATTTTAAAAGTACTGCTATATGAACAAAAGTGCAATAACATTTGGTCAGCAGTTTTCCCTTTAACACAGTCACACAGCTAAAGTTCAAATATCTCTAAATCTCAACTTAAACATTAATGTAATCAAATCAAATATAAAACCTAACCTGTTTGCCACTGCCAGGGCATTCATGTTATATCTGGTTTGTTATAGAAAAACAAGTTCCCCAAACAAGGGGAGCCAACTCCATACTGAAGTCTATCTATCTGAATGCAGTATCATTCACGTCTCTTTTCGTATAATGGTCAGGCATCTCATTACCTTTGTCCATATAGTGTATGTTGACTTGTGGGCATTTGTATTGTATTGTCCGTCCGTCCGTCTGTCCGTCCGTCTGTCCGTCCGTCAGTCCGTCTGTCCATCATCTCCCACTTAACTGGAGTCGGTCGTGGGGGCAACAGTCTAAGCAGGGACACCCAAACTACCCTCTCCCCGGCCACTTCATCCAGCTCTTCCATGGGGATCCCGGGACATTGTCTCTCCAGCGTGTCCTAAGTCTTCCCCGAGGTCTCTTCCCGGTGGGACATGCCCGGAACACCTCCCCAGGAAGGTTTCCAGGAGGCATCCTAACCAGATGCCCAAGCCACCTCATCTGGTTCCTCTCGATGTGGAGGAGCAGCATCTATACTCCTCCCAGACGACTGAGCTTCTCAAAGGGAAAGCCAATACATGCGGTCACAAGTCCGATGAAACAATCACAAAGACGATCATCGAACTGTGACCTTATGTTTGAACATGGTGCTCGTTATGGACAAACAATGACAAGCACAGAAGTCCAATAACAGAACACCACTTGGGTTCAGATCACCAAGTATTGCCCACATGAGCATTGAAGTCTCCCAGTTTCTATTGTCCATCATAAGAATTTAGAATTTTTTAGACATATGTTCTTCTGAAATCATCTGGGAATATGTCCTCTCTTTGCTGCTGTACTCTTCTGGGAAGACAAAGTTACGACCGTTGGGTTGGGGGGTCAGCTTTTTGCGTCATGAAACGATGGATATTAGAATCCACCCCCTCCACTAGTGGGGGGATTTCACTAGCACTATAAGCTGGTTTATGGTTGTCCTCAGTAAAGACATTAAACATCAGACTTTTTAAAGTTATTTTTTAGGCACATTATATTTGTCAATACCCTTGAGTTAGATGATCACATTTTCAAATGACATTTTATGACAAAGTCATGCAGAAAACCATGAAATTCCAAAAGCTTCAAATATTTTTCCTTTTTTTCCATGCCAAGATATTTATATATATATGGGACCAGACACTGAGGCAGCGGTTTTCATGGTCAAAAGAGCAAGGGGGTATATTTACAATTTGTGACAAAAGTGCAAAAGGCGTGGAAGGTGCTCAGGGTGCAGTGATCCCCAGAGGCATCCAGCATCGTCAGTGTGAGTGGGAGCAGTCCTCTGGGCTGGAATCTGTAGGAGAAATTGGGGACAGTCGGCCAACATACAGTAAAAGCCACTTTCTCACCTTGCCACTCCTACATGCCCCTTCTATTGTGCTCTGGCACGTCACTGATGGTAAGTGATGAGATTGTGAGCAGGTGCGCTCTTGCCATGTGCAGCCCAGCTATCTAAAACAGTGGTGCTGAAATGACAAGTGGCTGTCATCTTCTTGCCAGCAGCCAGCAGGAGTTTCAGCACCACGGACAGCATCTGATGAGGATTGTCTCTATATTTTTAAGTGTCTATATCTAGTGAAAGTATGCCCCCGTTTTATTAGGTGTTTCTACATAATAATACATATGCATGATATATATGTAAGTATCTACATGTAATAAAAGTATTCTCCATATGTATAACATCTATATGAGTATACGTAATAATAGTGTGTTTTATGAGCTGTAGATGTTCGGACACTTATTATACACTGAGGATTCTCCATTATGTTGATCTTTATAATGCTGGACCCATACAAGATCAAAAAGACATTATCTATTATCATACAAACCGCAGAGTATATTTATTATCTCCTTCACCATCATGAGTTAAGATTCCCCCAACGTGAACATGTCCTCTTTAAAATAAATGAATTTGTCCCTAAAATAAATCAATGTGTCAACGCAGTTCTCATATTGTACTCTTCTCGAACCATAAACGCTGCAATAATTTAAATATCCTTCACATTCAAGAAGTTGATTGATGGTCGTGGTTTATATATATTCTGCTTATTCCATGTGTTGTAACGAGGTCCAGTCCATCAGGGCTGCATGGATTATGGGACAGAATTTCATATTTATGGAGGCATCTCTGAATTATTCTTTAAAACCTGACAGCTTTCAAGCCTCAAAACCTCTTTGGGAAGAATTTTAGAGGCTCTGTAAGAAGATTCCTCACCTGCTCCCCACCTTGTTCACATGTCGTCTAGTCCAGTGGACCACCATGGAACACCTGCATGTGCTGTCCACCCTCTAACCAAATGCTCCTCACACAGACTTCAGCAGAAGCTGCTCCTGAATCTCAGTGATCTACAGCTGGCGCTCCAGACTCTTGCTCACCTATTACTGGAGCTCCAAACTCTCGATCTACTGCTGGAGTTCCACATTTTGCTGCTCATCAGGGCTTCAGTCTTTTCATGCCTGCCTCAAATACATTGTTAGTCTCCTTGGTTATATGACACCTACTGTATCTGGTGTCCACCAGAGGATGGGTTCCCCTTTTGGGTTTCGATTCCTCCTGAAGTTCCTTCCTCCAACTTTTTGGAGGTTCTCCTTGCCTCTGTAAGCTCAGACCCTCATTGCGTAAAGCTGCTTTAACCTTAGAAAAAGTGCTTTATAAATAAACTAGACTTGACTTGACATCACTTGGCCTCGATTTTAGGACTAGGAGGCTGACAGCTAGCAGCATCGCAGCCTTGAAAAAAGGCAAGCAGCTTCTTTAAAAAATAAGGAATTTACACCTTTTTAAACAGAACACAGACACTGCAGAGCGAGACATGGATCTTAATGCCCTAATTCCTATGCTATCTCAGTATGATTCTTCATTCAGCACCAAGAAACTCTTGAACCATGTCCAAGTGTGACAGAATTGAACCAAGCCCAGGTCCAACTGAACATCATCTGAGGCTGACAGAACCATGGATAAATCCAACAGAATCAAGCCCAAGTCCGACTGAACCATCCTTGAGTTTTACTGAACCATGTACAACTCCGACTGAACCGAGCCAGAGTGTAATCGTGCCCAACTTCAACTGAACTGCACCCAAGTCCAACTGAACTGCGCCTGACACTAACTGAATTGAGCCAGGACCAACCTCAGGTGTTCTCGAGTACAATATGGATTTTCTAGTGTGAGTGCAGTCCTTGGGCAAGACTCTGTGGTCTTCTGCAACTGTTGCAAGATTAATCTGTAATTGACTTTGGATAAGATCTCTAACATATCCAGGACAACCTACTTGTAGAACCCAACCTCTCAAAACCTTCAAGTTTTCACTGAAGGGACTGGAAATAACAGCCTACACAGCAAGTTTCTAACGTGGAGACAGAGGGAGGATTAGGAAAGCACCTCCATCCACCATTTCCAACTGATCTTCCACACTGTACAACACCAGCACTATCCGTGTCTTTCTCCAGCACATACAAAACCGCAACAAGCATCACGTGATAGGCACAAAGGGAACGTTTAACGGAACCCACAGAATGACAATTGTCTGTAGTCGCTGACAGTGAACGCTTTTTAAGTGTTAAATCTGGATGAAAAATCAGCGGGCAAACTGAAAGAGACGAATTGTGTGCGGCTCTGTAATCCGTCACAGCAATTCCCCGCACTGATCTTATTATACTGATTCGACAGTCAAGCTCGTCAGAGAGACAGAGAGACAGAGAGATAGAGAAAGAGAGAGAGAGAGAGGCAGGGAGGGAGACAGAGAGAGAGAC
This sequence comes from Brachypetersius altus, assembly GCA_037974465.1. Taxonomy (NCBI): domain Eukaryota; kingdom Metazoa; phylum Chordata; class Actinopteri; order Characiformes; family Alestidae; genus Brachypetersius; species Brachypetersius altus. The sequence goes on from JBBPDB010000134.1 coordinate 26,852,347, forward strand.
AGAGAGAGAGAGACAGAGAGAAAGATTTACATTCCACAAAGAAGCAAAAAAAAAATGACACGGAGAATAAATAACGCAGAGATGCTTTCATTTGAAAGCTGTGTTCTTCCATCAAACACGAGCGTCTTTCGGATGCATAAATAATATAGTAATAAGAATCACCGCTCGGCCGTTTCATATTCATAACAATCTGAGTGTGAATTTGTAAGCACGTCTGGATTCCATGCATCCGAAATGACACTTTAATCCTTCTTCCCCTGCCCACCGGATAAGGAGAAACTTTGCCTTTTTTGTTTTGCACCATTCCCTCAAAGATGTCGCCAGGAAACTTGCAGAGGAGATAAATCAAGGAGACGCAGGTTCTAGAGGGCCTGGAATAAGCAGCTCGAACAACGTCTGTGGAAGCTGTTTTTTTATGCAGTGCTTTAAGCAGAAAAAGAAGAAATGCCTTGACTGTTTTGAGAGTAAAAATGTAGAGTTTGATTCTGAAGAAAAATGTAGAGTTTGATCCTGAAGAAAAATGTAGAGTTTGATCGATCCTGAAGAACTTCACCCTGTTCTCAAATAAGACCGCATGATTCTGACACCACCACGAAAATGTGTGGTTTTTTTTTCACTGACCACATCAAGACATTCAGACAGAGAGGTCAATCAGCTTAATTATTTATAACTGTTTAATTTTATATTAGTAAATTACCCTTTTGAATAGTTTACTTTTAATTGTTTAGTTTTTATATATGCAACTATAGTTTGCATATACAGTCAAGACTGAAATTATTCATACCCGGGGCATTTTGACTCAACAAGCAAGTTTCTTCTTGATTGGAAATGGCACAGGCGCCTCCCAGAATATAATAAGACGATGTACAAGAAGCATCATTGTGGAGAAAAATATTTCTCAGCATTTATTTACATTTGATTTATTTACAGTCTAACATTAGACATACCCTTTTCAATAACCAATAGACCACTGGCATTTTCCTATAGACTGTGACAGTTTGCAAAAGGTATGAATAATGTTGGACATGCCACTTAATGTTCAAATGTAAATAAAATCTGAGAAATATTTTTCTCCACAGTGACGTCTCTTGTACATCGTCTTATTCTCTTCTGGGAGATGCCGGTGTAATTTCCAATCAAGAAGAAACTTGCTTGTTGAATAAAAGTAACTAAGTCAAAATTTGTCAGGGGTATGAATAATGTCAGGTTTGGCTGTATAGGTGGATGATCCCATAAAGGCCAACAATTTGAATTTAATGCGCTGAGACTGTAACCAACATATATGTCATAAATAAACTGAATTGTTAAAATAATGGAAAATAATGGAAAAATGGAAAATAGCAGGCACAGAAACTACAAATAATTTCCTATCTGAAGCTGGTGCATGATTCTAGAGGTATTTTGTAGGCTGTGTGTATACAGGAGTACAAAATATGCTTCTCCCACAGGAGGACCATGCAGAAAATGAGTGGGGCTATACGATGTGCAGTTATAGTATTGAGATGTGTTGTTGAGAGAATTCCTGCAGTGACAACAGCAGAAAACATTGCTAGACAGATGCAAGACCATCGAATAGACACTGAAAGAGAGTTTACCAGCAGTCAGCCCTGTTTCAGCTCAAGGATCCAATAGACATGTGGTGATGCTCAAAATATGCAAAGATGCACGAGCAACATTCACCAGCGAGCTGTGTTTTTGTTCCACAGACATTTATTAACACTGCCACATCTGTCATCACTGCTTTCATCTTCTTGTTGACAACGTATTTCACTGCATTCTCTATCCCCCACACACAACTGTGGGCAGCCAGTGGGTGGTCCTGCACACAGACTGTGGTCTAATGTAAATTTCGGACACGCTGTGAGCACATATTGTGGCCGCATTGAGGCTGAGGCAGCTTTCGCTCTCTGTCTGAGCGTACAAACATCTGGCCTCGATCGGAATCTGACTCAAATGGCGCTTTGTGTGCAGGCAGGCGGATAAAATTGCATAAATATGATCATGAAACTTTAATGAAAAAGTTGCCGCTAGAAAAAAAAAAGAAACAGAGAGAGACACAAGAAAGGCTGATGGAAACATTGGGTAAAACCTCTGAGTTCTGCCGGGAAGAACAGAAACTTGAAGAGAAAAAGAGGTCAAAACAGATTGCCAGGAGGTCAAGGGAAGTGCTTGAACGCAAGTGTTCGAAGTCAAGGTGCTCCAGGGGGCAGAACATCAACCACACCTTCTGTAGATCAGGAACATCCACAACCTGGTTTGAGTCAAGAGCATGATTCAGCTGTGACAGAGAACCAAAATCTGAATCAGAAAACTTTAATGATCAAGAGGTAAGTGCTTATGCTATGATTGCACAGGCACACAGGGACACTGAGGTAAGAGCAATAGAAACTATAAAGTCTAAATAAATAAAATAAAAATATAATGTGCAAATAAATCCGAAAATACTCAGAAATGGTAGACGATTGTGCAGAATAATAAAGATATTACACATGATGATAATGATTTAAACCAAATAAAAAATCTAAGTAGCAGTAGGTTTTTGCACAGATTATTGTGTGAGTGTGTGATGGGGAGGAGCCTGATGGGTGGGTGTGTCACAGAGTTGTAGAGGATTTTCTGTGGTGTTCAGTGGAGTCACTTTATGTTGGTGAGAAAGAGCAGAGACAATGAGCACTTGAAGGTTGTGAAGGGCACTCAAGTGTCCTTTAACTAAACCTTTTCCATCAGACATGCACACTAGCCCTCTGGGATGGAGTATCGGTGGAGGACAAGAATCCCTCCTTGGCTATCAAATAGATGAGTTACTGCGGGTTGTGGTCTTCAGGGGGTTCCATGGCTACAAGCACTATGATCATGAGTGCTTTTAGCAGCTCTGCTCGGTGTGATAAGTGTTGTGGAGACACAGTTTCTCTAACCACAGTGGGCCAGGCTCTGCTTGAGGAGGTCCAATGTAACCTACAAAGTGAAACGACCGCCAATCGCAGCATAAATTTCTTATCAGTTCACTCTTATACAGGCCCACCACAAACCATTCTTTTATCTCTGGGGTCTTCATTCTGTTGATGAGATTCCCATTACAAGTTCTTTTTGCCCGCTCATGCTCCAGAAATGTTGCTCATATTGAGAGAAGATAAGCTGTTTCTTAAAAAGAGAAGGTAGCTAATCTTACTCTGACATTATGTGAATTGGATCAGTCAGCATGTTTTGATTATCAGGAGCCAGAAAAACAAAAGCTAAAGCTTTGAGAATTTATTTACTTTTAATATCAGCCACTGATGCATCTCCCAGATCTTTTTTTATCTGTATGATCTCGGTGTTTAAGATTCAGGATTCTGTCTTTATTTATAGTTATATGAGTAAAACGTGTAGTATAATTTGCCCACGAATCAGCCTGGAGACAATAAAAGTTACAAATAAATTAAATCAAAGGAAAACAGATGGCAGATGAGGTCCGGAGAATAACCCAAAGGTTCCTCCTCTTGCTCTCAAGTAAGTTTTCCTTTTAAGGCTCTGTTATTCTCTGAAGTCCCTTATTTTGCTCTTATGTAGTTTCTCCATTGGTGTTCTTCCTCATACTCTCAGGGAGGTTCTCATTTTGACTTGGTTATTTTCAGTGGTTCTTCCTCATGCATTTAGAGAGCTTCTCCTTTCTTCTGAGGGTTAGCTCCTCATAGTTGCTCCCTCTTTAGCTCTGCTTTTGAACCTGTGTTCCTTGTGCCCTTAGGTAAGTTCTCCTTCTAAGCCACAGGTTTCTGCCTGTGGCCTTACCAAATGGTTTCATGACATTTCTTTCTTTGTGTTTGTGTTCTTCTCAGAGGTTCCTCTTCCTACTCTTGCAGGGTTGAGAGTTTGTCCTTTTAAGTCTTGATGCTTCTTAGTGGCTCCTCCTCTCCTTTAGTGTCTTTGTTTCTCTTGGTGTGTTGGTCAGTTGTTCCCTGTGTATGTTATTTCTGGAGAACTTCTCTGCGATAGTATCTCATGGAGGAAGCTCTGTACAGAGAAAATGGGATTGAACTGAATTAACCAGGCCTGGTTGGGTGAGTGTTCATGTGGTGGTTACTACCACTCTGTCCCACTCTGAGGCTCATTAATCTCCAGTCTATGGGCTGTGAGGTCACCTGGTCGACACCAAGACAGATTATGGGCCCCGTCCCCAATACATCAGACGACCAAGGGGGGTATTTTATCACACTTTCTGTCCCAGGAGACCAGGGGGGATTGAGGGGGGGTACCAACATGCGCTCTGCCGCCATTGGGCACTCGAGAGTCCACACCAAGCCAAGGTCATCCTCTCTCTCTCTCTCTCTCTCTCTCTCTCTCTCTCTCTGCTGCTCACTCGCTCTCTGTTGCTTTCTCTCTCTCTCGATCATTCACTCTGTCTCACACCCAGGCTCTCTATCTCCTACACACACTCAAGCTTCATTTTTGTGTGTGTGTGTGTGTGTGTGTGTGTGTGTGTGTGTGTGTGTGTGTGTTTTGTACGTGTGTTGGTACGTGTGAAAGTGAATGAAGCCAAGGTTGAGAATCCCCTTATGAGAGCAGGACACATGTAAAGAGGACTGATGTCTTCCCAGAATATAATGCTATATGCTGTGCTGGCCAAGTTTCTGAGCTCTGGAGGCCAGAGTGAGAGAGAGAAAGAGAGAGAGAGAGGGAGAGACAGGGAGGTAGAGAGGGTGTAAGAATGTACAAAGCCAACCTGAAAGGGAGCAAGACTAATTGTTTCTTTTTGTTCCTTTTGAAAGTGAAATGTTGCTACACAGCCTTTGCAAACACAGCTGAATTTTCTGGACACTGACTGGCCAACCTGCTCTGTTGTGAGCCTGGATCTAATTCAGACTAATGACTAACCGTAAACTCATTTTTTTTGTAAATGTAATTACAGTACTCACATTTAAGTGTGTCATTTATGTACAGTCAAGTTTAGTTTTATGTGTCTGATTTTGTGTGTAGAAGCTTTGTTAGAACAGATCAGGTTTTATTTGATAAAGGTCAGTTCACACCAAATATGGAGAAATGACAGAAGTATGGTATTTAACACGGTGGAACCTGCACTGTACAATCTGATTTTTTAACTATTCAACAGAGAGCTTGTTTTATCAGTTCTACCTTTTGCTGTGTGCGTTTTTTTGCTTGTGTGCCAGCATTTAACACTAAAATTAAAAGGTGTGTTACTTTGTGTTGTCAATTGTTTTTGTATTCGCTCTTGTTGCACCGCCTGACTGCAAAGGCAGAGTTTCATAGCAGCAGTTTCAGGCCAGTGATGAAATCTCTTTGATATTATAAATGTTTCTAGTTTCTATATAAGGATGTTCATTTTCAAAGTATCTCCTGGTCAGTGGGATGACATTGTACAAAACTGTTGTACAACAGCATGAGCTGTGATTGCTATGGTTAGTGTGTCATAATAATTATACATGAATAAGGGAGAAGAAAATACTTGTTAACAACCGATCATTTAAGGCTTGTAACCACTGTTTCCTAGTGTTGCTTTGATGTGTGTCAGGTGGTATACTGAGCAGTGATTCTGAATGATGGGGGAGAGGGAGGACCACCCTACCCACACAGAGAGAGAAAAGGACAGTTTTACTGAGAGATGGGGGACTGAGCGGGGAGGGGGCAGTTATGCTCTCTTGGATTATTAACTATTTTTAAAACATCTCAGACAAGCACAGCAATAGTACAAAGTATTGATTTATGAGTTTTATTTCCAGCACTGCAGCAAAAAGACTCACAAACCCAACTCTACAAGAAAAGACAAGAGGAGCTGAAGCTGCAGGAAGAGCAGTTCTGAAGATGCATGTCCATGGGTCAGTGGGGGGATTTTGAAGCTGCTTATTCATTAAAAATGAAAATTAAAAACCATTAAAATCGTGTTTCTTTTCCGGTGAGCAATAAAGCAGCACACACACATAAACACTGAGAACAATGAGGATGAAAAGCTGAGATTTAGATGCAATTAACCAAGACATTATAGCAATAAGCTGTGAGGTGGGGCCTCCATGGATCAGACTAGCCTCCACTACCTTGCTCTCTTTATGTAGTATATCCTGGGGGCATCTCTAATTCTAATATACCCCCATGACAAGAGTTTAATATGCACCTCTCAGTCCTGATATCAAGTCGCATGGGCCCTGATATCAAGTCGCATGGGCCCTGATATCAAGTCGCATGGGTACAGCTTGGGTACAGATTGGTTACAGCTCAGGTGTGGCTCATGTATGGATCAGGCGGGGGTGGAGAACTGTTTGGGTATGGTTCAGTCACAGGTTGGGTACAGATCAGCTTCAGGTCGGTTATGGGTCGGGAACAAGCTGAAAGTGAAAGTGATCATTCGGTCATACGTGAACACACCACTGCACACAGTGTGAACAGCACGAAATTCTTCCTC
>JBBPDB010000134.1:26883015-26894916 GCA_037974465.1 Brachypetersius altus
AACTAACACGTATATACACATGTACACACAAACACACACACAAACACACACACACACACAGACAAACACACACACACACACACACACACACACTCTTACAGCCACATACACACACAAATGCAACAAACACGTATATACACATGTACACACAAACACACACCTATTCCTGCCCCACAATGGTAGCGATTACCTACAGAGAGATGAGCTTTCAGAGGATTAGAATTTTTCACCTCTCTCTCTCTCTCTCTCTCTCTCTCTCTCTCAGTATTCTGGACCTAAATTAAACTTTTGGAGCAGAAAATAACAGCTTTTCAGTGAAAAAGGTAGAAAACAAAAGAATAAGGCGAAGATAAGAGACGGGCGTACAGCAGGTTTTTAGAAGATTCACTAAGCTGAAGTCTCACTGTAAAATACACACGTCGCGCTCTGTAACATCAAAACCTCTCACTTTCTCCACATGTGTGATCCTGTCTGCTGCGTGATGGAACCATCTGTTGGAAGCGCTAATGAGAAATGAGCCTGTTCACACACAAACCAGCTCTCACACCTTTTATATTCATGCAGGAGCGAATACGCCATCTCATCATCATCTCTCTCAGTCTCTCTCTCCCTGTCTCTCTCTCTCTCTCTCTCTCTCTCTCTCTCTCTAAAGTTGTGGTCCTGGCAATGGCCCAGACTAGCAGGTTGTTGTCATGGCAACTATCAGTAACCTAAAGGAATGTGCCTAAGAGCAACATGTATTAGCATCTCTCTCTTTCTCTCTCATCTCTTTTAATAGCCTCTCTCACCTCTTTACATTTCCGTATCCTCTCTATACCTTCCAGTCGCTTTCTCCCTCTCTACAACTCTGCCACACGCTTTTCTGCCCACTGTGTCTCTTTTCATCTCTGTCCAACTCATCCCATAATATCTCTCAACTATACATTCCTCTTACTGTTAGTGTCTCTCTAACTGTGCTCTTACTTTTTAACAATGTTTCCTCTTTCTCTGTCTCTCTATTCCGGTGTTTGTCCTTTCTTTTTCTTTTTCTTTTCTTTTTATCGATCTTTCTCTCTCTCACCTTCGTTCTGTCCACTGTATATCTCTTTCACCCCCACCAACCCGCTCTCAACTTTCAGTCTCTTTCCTTTTCTGGTGATCTCTCTCTCTCTCTCTCTCTCTCTCTCTCGCTCCCGCTCACTCGCTCTCTCTTTGGCTCTGTGTCACGTATGACAGTATATAATTACCTCTGAATCCCACTAATAACAGCGGTATGAATATAAATGTCTCTGTGACGGAAAGTTCTTTCTCAGATTCTCTCTTTTTTAAAGCCACAGTTCCATGTGTTTAATGTAACGCACCAGGCGTGTGTCGCTGAACGTCCACCCGGTCAGAAAGAAACAGACAGGCAGACACAGCGGCTTCCAGAGCACATTTTCTGAAGCCGAAATGTGGATACCACACGCGCGCACACACACGCGCGCATACATTCTTGGCCGGAGAATCAGCACAAAGTTGGCAGGACATCAATACCGTGTGCTTGCTTACAGGTAAACACACACACAGGTACAAACACATGTAGGTGGTTACACAGCGTGAGGAGACACGACGGTGTGTAAAGGTGCAAATGAGCAAGAGAAGGAGAGAGAGAGAGAGAGAGAGAGAGAGAGAGAGAGAGAGAGAGAGAGAGAGAGAGAGAGAGAGAGAGAGAGAGAGAGGCTGTAATTTATGACTACAGTTTAACCACGTTTGAGTGACCCCTTGCCACCACGGCCTGCCAAAAACAACACACACACACACACACACACACACACAGCTCTGTTAAAGCCGGATCCTGCTGGTCTGGTTTGCTGAGGGGTGTGAAGCAGTCTGCTCTGATCATGGAGAGGGGAACTCTGGGAGCTTTCATTCTGTCAATCAACTCTGGGGGCAAAACTCAGGTCATGGACTCAGACTCAGTCTACTGAGTCAGCTTAGCTGAATCAAATGAGTCAAATGGTTCAGCTTTACTGAACCAACCGAGTCACTTCATTGTTTGAAACACAAAACACTGTTAGATCCATAACAGGATTCCTGGAACTGAATCTAGGGCCAAGAGATTAAAACTTACTTTTGTTTCAGTTACTGTTGCCTCGCTTGCCTGCTGTCTCTGTCAAATTGTGTGTAAAAGTATGCAGTACTTCCCTCCAGATGAGAGAGTGGGAGCACTCTAATTACTCAGTTATGTGAAAGAAATTTGGGGGGGGGGCTCCCAGGGTGGGCACAAGGAATCCAAGGATAGGAAGTGCCCCTCTAGCTTCGTCAGTAGAGGCCTCTTACTGACAGTCAAGGACCAAAGCAGAGAAATTAGTTCATATACACATATCAGCCACAACGTTAAAACGCCACTAAAGGACATGCTGTCACCTCTGGTAGCAGATATCACAGCATACCTTCAGAGGTCTTGTCTTGATGGGTCTGTTTTGGAGGTACGAGGGGGATTAAGGAGAAGGTTTTAATGTTACATATGTATTCCCATTCACTCTGCCTGGGCAATATGGCCTAAAATCAAAATCTCAATTGAACAACTCGATTACGATTAATGAACAATTCTTTTATTTATTTATTTATTTTTTTGCCCTCACGGTTCACTGACAAGTTGCTCAGTGTTTAAGCTCTCCGGGCTCGACATGTCGGCGGAATAACGTAATATAACGGAGCAGGGTCACGTGACTCCACACGCGGTAGTGTTTTTAAAGGGAAAGTAATTGAAATAATCGACCTGAAAAAATTTGATCGATTATAGGTTCTGGATGTCGATTTCGATTAATCGCCCAGCCCTGCCATTCACTATTTATTTCTTTATATTTTCCTGGTTATTGTACACAATTTTGCACCTGTGTCACGTGTGGGGCCGCAAGGCCTACACACGGAGCTGCCTTGAAACTTGGAGCAGGAACAGGCGAACAGGCAGGGATCCATAATGCCGTGGCTTTATTGAAACAAGGAACAGAAAAGAATAGGCACGATGGCCAGCAGAGAAACAAAAACAACCGTCCTCAGTTCAGGCAAACTCTAAAGTGATCGGCTCATGCCGAGTGACACACAAACCGGAACTTAAATGCAGACAGTGATCAAGGGGGAACAGAAACAGGTGAACACAACACGTGACCAAAGCAAAATCCAGAACATATCAAAATTAAAGCCCCAAAAACCCAACAGAGACCCACATGAAACAGAACAGAACAGGGCATGAAAAAACAGAAAAAAACAGTGGCCTCTAACGGCCCTCAGCCGTAACAAAACCAAACGATCCTTTGGTTACACACCTGGCTCCACTCCAGTGGTGGTGAATGGAACTAGATGTCTGCCTCTAAAAGCCTCTTGCAGAAAGTTATTCCATAACATGGTTATGGTTGCCAGATACATTGTTATCTACTAGAGTTTTAACTAAACCTGGTATTTGTGGGGGCATACATGCAGGGCTTCAGAAAAGTGATTAAGTTCAGACTATTTTATCATACATATAAACTCTCAAAGACATCTTGAGCTTTACTGAGGGTCAATAGTGAATAAAACAGCTGTTTTTGTGTTTGATGTCTAGTTCCATTCACCACCACTGTCTCCAAACCCACTTCGTTTACAAACACTGAATTATGGGGAGTTCTCGAATTTTGTGTAAAAGGCAGAAAGCTGTGATTGAGTTACTAAACATGTAATTTTCTTCTCCTTTCTGCCTCACTATTCTTCTCTCTTCCCTGACAATCGGTCTCTGAACCAGCTCACATTGTGTAGAGGGTCTGAGAGTGGTGGCATTGTCCAGATAATGAGCTCCTCCTGAGAAGAACAATCTGATGAGGCTGATCTATAGCTCCCAGCCCGTGGATCTCTGATGTGAGGCATTAAGCCGAGTCTGCACAGTCTGGAGTTTGTCGATGGTGAAATAATACACCCAGCGGCGCTCATCCAGCATCGCTAACACAGCTGTTCTCTGGCTCGCAGACGGGAAACGAGCTCCTTGCCCAACAACCTTGATCAATGAGGGAAAGTCTGAAGGATGTGAGCGACTTAGCTCAAATAGCGGCATTGTAGAAAACCTCAGAAACCCTCAGAAAAACTTTGCTACCTTTTCTACTTGCCTCATCAAACTTTCGTTTATAGGAGACCATAGTAAAACTGAATATTCCAGTGATGGATAAACATTTTGAGCACCCCCAATTTTTTTTATTCTGTTCTGAATTGTGGTGCAAAAATATTATCACCTTCCTATCAAGTAAACAGAAAGAAAATGGAATACATGTTTTACTGCAATGTTTTTAAAGATGCTTAGATAAAGGTGTTCATTCATCATTCGGCACCATCAATATCACAACCTGATCATCTGGAATCATCTGCATCTGTTTTTTTACTGGTTCAGGCCTTAAGTTAGATGCGCTATGTTATGCTTGAATGCTTCACTGTGTCTTTTTCTGGATCTCTAAAAGCAAAATATGAGGAAATGACGGTGGGGATGCTAGCGGCTCTTTGGTCCTCGACTTGCCAGTTTGTGTGATTGTTGTATTCTTCAATAAACTTGTCTTGTGAAAGTTTAAAACCAGCCTGAAACTGAGGAGAACTTCTGCTGGAGAAACACTTGCCCCTAAACTTTTAGGAAATGTTCGCCTCCAAACTCCAGATCTTCCTCGGGGCTGCGGTGAAGCTTCTCTGACTCTGCAGACACGCCGGCATATGAAAGATGAAACATTATTGATGAGCTTCGGGCTGTCAGAGAAGCCCCTGTGATGCCGGGTATGTTGGAGTGACAGGCAGCGGTGTCCCACCCAGCATTGGAAATAACCAAGGAGGGGAAAATGGCAGGATTAGTGTGTGATGTCTGATACGGTGTTCCCAAACTCACTTGCCTGTCACTCATCTCTCTTTCTCTCTCTCTCTCTCTCTCTCTCTCTCTCTCTCTCTCTCCCTCCCTCTCTCTCTATCTCCCTCTTTCTCTCTCTTCATTCTGTAGCACTCAGGATCTTCCAGGGGCAGGGTGGGTGGCGTTTCTCAGTGGGCTGGTGTTGTGTTAAAGTGGTTCGTTCATTTGCTCCAACAGCTCTTACCTGCAAGGTCACATGATCAATATCATCCTCACACTTGGGTGGGTCAGAGTCTCCACATGGCTGTGTTCAGATTAAAGGAAAATTAGGAATAAGAATCTTCTTGATACATATCTGAGCTCATTTTAACATTATGAAATTCGGACCATTTTCTTACACGTTAGATTCAGCTCCTAGAAAAGAGTCTACCTCTCAGCCTGATCAAGATTTTGAAATGCTTATATTTTTTTCTCGCTGTTCTGATCTCACTTCATCTTCTTATGTAGAGAATACTGAAGTCTGATTTGCTTCTCCTAACCAGCCCATTCACAAAAGAAGCATCAACTTAAGATATTTTTGCTGTTCTTATTGTCTTCTCAGTTTTCTTCTTGTTTCTTCTTATTATTATTGATCTCAAAACTGTCTGACTTTGGAAGCTGACTTGAATTTGATGATTAAGACATATTTCAGATGTTGTTCAGGTTCTTTTATAAGACAAACAAGTTTGCGTTTGCCTCTTATTCATCTTTATTTTACTCTTCTTATCTTCCCCCTCCTCTTCCTTCTCTTCCTCTTTCTCCTCCACATCTTCTTTGTCTTCCTTCTGCTCTTCTTTCTCCTCCTTCCTCTTCATAATTATTCTCTTTCTCCACTTTCTATTTCCCTTTCTCTTTTTCCTCCTTCTCCTGTTTCTGCTCTTCTTGTCTTCTCCTCCTGATCTTCCTCAGCTTCCTCCTCCTTTGCTGTACTGTTTATTCATTTGAGCTCTTGGTCAAGAGAATGTCAGACAGTGAGTTTTCCATCACTGTCATGTTTCTAAGAGCACATGTGAGTCTCACTGCTGTTCTGTTAACTGTTGAGGGCGGGGAGACGCCACTCGCCAACCTCCCAACCTCCACCCCCGCCCCTTTCCCCCCTTCCCACCGAGTGGCAGGGCTAAACGTGTCCTCCTCTGTCTGTCAGAGCGCGGCAGGGAGGCTGATTTGCGTAGCAGGTCAGGCCAGAACCACTTCTACAAACGACAGCCGAGCAAAATCAATGCTTGCGCCTGGTTATGTGGATGTGGATTGCTAAGCGTGTGCGGTCGCGAGGCCTAATGTTTCCATTTCTGACAGCTTTATGTGTGTTTTTACACCTTTAGGCACTACAACCTTGTCAGCTGCCAACACACACATATTCCGCGAACACAACCATTAAACGAGCAGCCGCCGCCGAGACACCTTCATTAGACATCAGAAAAACAGCATGGCAAAGTAAACAATTAGTCTGACTATAACAAGCTGTAAATTCATACTGGCTTTTCTCATGGCTGCTGGCTGGGCCCACAAGTCTTATCAGTCTATCATACTCTTGCTTCCAAAGATGCCGACTTGATGAGCAGTTCTGCAGGCTTCCTGAGAGACTTTATATATATTTACATGTATGTATGTATAAAATGTATATGAGTATGTACATAGATATTATACACATATATGAAGTTTGTGAGGGTGTATTTTTCGAAGGGCCTTAAAATGGTACCGATCCTTAAACAAGCCAACAGAAACGTTAACCTGCAGACAAGGTTTCTGCTGCTGGATGTTCTTCTCTCTGAGGACCACGTCGCTGCTAGACAATCTCCTCCCTGAAGACGATGCCTTTGCTGGATGCTCTCCTCTCTGAAGAGCATGTTGTTGCTGCTGCACCTTCTTCTCCCTGAACACCACACTGCTGCTGGACATTCTCCTTCTTGAACATCACATCTAATGCTAAATGTTCTCCTCCCTAAAGACAAGGTTTCTGCTGCTGGATATTCTCCCTTAGGAACAGGTTTCTGCTGCTAGTGGTAATCTTCCGTGAAGACCTGGTTTCTGTTTGTTTCTGAAGCTCAAACATGAGTATGAACACACCTAATATACAAGTAATTACTGTTCAAGGCCACAAACACATAACTGAGTTAGCAAAGCTCGTTTGTGTGTGTGTGTGTGTGTGTGTGTGAGAGAGAGAGAGAGAGAGCATAAGCCCACACTCTAATAACCCACAACTCAACTAATAACAGCAGATTCCAGTTTGAAATAAACAACACCATCAATTCTGCAGCACAAATTGCTCTGAACTTTCAGAGTCCCAGGACTCGCGCGACTCGCCAAGGACTAATGAACGATTTATCTCAATGAATTCATTTGTTTCTCGTTAGTCAGCAGTAAATGTTTTAATTCTGCCAGAGCACCACTCATTTCTCTCCCATGCGGCTCAGCCATTCCTCCACTAGCATTTTATCTCAATGTTTTATTGTTTTATTGTTTGTTTGTTTTTTTGGAAAGTGTTTGAAGCCACACAGCAGCACAGGAGCACAACAGCACTGAATATTCAGGACTGAAGGGCTTAGGACTCTCAGAGTCAAAAAGGGTGGGGGGGTCAGTTTAACTCTGTATATTAAATAACCTGCACAATCAGCAGTTTTAGCTTCTCCTCTCTCTCTCTCTCTCTTTCTCTCTCTCTTTCTGAGAGCTGGATCTTCATTAGTGCTGGATGAGTGGTGTGTGTAGGATCATCAGTGTAATAATAATGGCGCACTCATCCCCTTCCGTGTCTCTGTCTGGAGGATCAGCCGAACAAAAAAGACCCTCAGAGAAACGACAACAGAGGCGGGGGGAGGGGCGTTTATAGCTATGATTTTCTGGCGTTAATATGGGACGATCTAGCCAATTAGAATTGGCAGATTGATTTAGTTTGGGTGTTTGGACCGGTTGGTGGTGGGAGGAGGACAGATCTGCACAGACAAATGAGGAGATGCAGGAGAACAGCTCAAATCTGGATCACTTAATCCTTCAGCACATAGCACTATGTGATTGTGCCGCCTGACCTACTTTTAACCGCATTATACTATCACACCTATAATGCACCTGTAACATATACACATATCTAATGCACATTTAACACATCTGGAACATGCCTAACACATCTAACATGCATGCAACACAACTTTAACACATCTAGTGCATGTAACACCTGTAACATCCCTTACACACCCATTATTTATTAATCGTGATTAATCACTTTCTTACACGCTAATTTAAATAGTTTATTCAAAGGTAGTGTATTGCACACTTTTATTGTTAAAGTACTATGAAGTAACAAAAGTAACAGAGACCATTCTGTCATGAACACACTACAGCACACAGTATGAACAGCACAAAATTCTTCTTCTACATTAAACCCATTCACCAAGTGAAGCAGCAGACAGCCAGGAACACAGTGCCCAGGGAGCAGTGTGTGGGGATGGTACCTTGCTCAGGGTACCTCAGCGGTGCCTAGCGGTATTAGAAATCAAACCCACGAATACTGGATCACAGGGCAAACACCCTAAACACTAGGCTACCAGCTGCCCCAGAGTGCAATAACATTTGGTTTGCAAACACTTTAAACAAATAAGGAGTTTTTAACAGCAGTGGTCCCTTTAATACAGTAACACAAATCTCAACTTAAACATTAATGTAATCAAATCAAATATAAAACCAGTGCTATTTGCCACTGGCTAGACATTCACATTTGATCTAGTCTGTTATAGAGAAACAAGATACCAATGGTCCAGAGCATGGGGCGGCGGAACCATTATGGCAGCTGCAAAGGGGGACCAACTCCATATGAAAGCCTATTTATCTGAATGCAGTGTCAATAAAATCTCTGTTGGTGTAATGGCCAAGCGTCCCAATACTTTTGACCATATAATATGAACAAAGATAATGTGGAAACCAACCTACGCATAGAACGCTGTGTGCTGCATGCACCCACAAGCCCAAAAAAGCAACAAACTTTCAAAATAAGAGGATTTAATAAAAACTTGCATTAATGCGTAATAAAATAATTGGCAGTTATGAGTAAATAATGCGTTGACGCGATAATAAAGCATGAATGTGTAGCTAAATCACACTAATCTTGGCTGATGCATCAGGTGTTGGGAAGAACAAGCACTATGAAGGAGACTCAAGAGCATGACACCCACCACCAAGAAACTCACTGTTTGAAGTAGAATAGAATGCCTTTTATTGTCACTACACATATTGTACAATGAGATTAAAAGCAAGTCCTTCAGTGCAGACATGTAGAAAAAAATAACACAGAAAATAGAATAAAAGTAGCATAGTTCTGCGGCACTATATACACACGTAAAAGAATAACTGAATAAGGTTTATATACAGTGTGATCATGCACCATGAGTAGTGGATGTTGGACAATGAGAGTGATGTCATTGCACAGTATACAGATACTGCACAGTATTTTCAGTACCATTTAAATATTGAATACTAGATATTGAAAAGAGCAGTTTTTTTCTTTTCCAAATGAGTCTTGAGTCTATTTGTCTATGTTTTGATGTACCTGTAGCGCCTCCCTGAGGGGAATAGGTTAAACAGATTCAAAGCCAGGGTGGGAGCTGACCTTAATGATGTGCTTTGCTCTGCTGAGGCAGCGGGAGGTGTAAATGTCCATCTTCTGTGCTGCCTTTACTACTCTCTGAAGCCTCTCCCTGTTTGCCGAAGTGCAGCTGCCGTACCATAATGTGATACAGTATGTCAGCAGGCTATCGAAGGATGAGCGGTAGAAGGTCAGTAGCAGGTTGGATTCCAGGTTGTGCTTCCTGAGGATCCTCTGGAAGTGTAGCCGCTGCTGAGCCTTCTTGACGATCGCTGTGATGTTGTCTGTCCAGGAGACGTCAGTGGAGATAGAAACCGGAAAGAAACCGGAAGATATGGACTCACTGTGGAGATGACTCCAACCACTGTGGTATCGTCAGCAAACTTAATGATGAGATTGTTGTTGTGGGCCGGACTGCAGTCATGGGTGTAGAGACAGTAGAAGAGTAAAACAAGTCTCGCCATTTGGCGCAATTTGCTCATCACTATCTATTATGAGAGTCACCCTGCCCAACCAGACTTGTTATGAGAGCCAACTTATTATAAAAGCCAGCATGTCCAAATCCCTCCCCCCATTCTGACTCATTTTAATAACCAATCCACCTCATCCAACCCATTATACAGGTCAAAAGAGATAAGTTTATGTGGGTTTTGTAGTGTTTTTCATGCTGATTTAAAATCTGTGTTTTGTTTTTCCCGCGCGTACAGTTTTTGTGATGAAGCTAGTTCTATACTGCATGATAGTTGGTATAATTTGTATATAATAATCATATGCTGAGCGTTTTGGAAGAAACAGTGGTAGCTGATTGACACTGATCATTACATCTATGCCACAGTGTGCGCGTATCTGACTTCACACCGAAAATATTGAAACAGTTACTTGATTGGTGCCTGCGGTTTAATAAAAACGCATGCAAGTCTACTGCAAATCAAATATTACTCATAATTCAAAAAGTTGATGTGACTGAAAATAGCATGAGAAACTGGTTTAGAAAAGTGTGTTGTGGTTTCTGATGATTACTGCCCAGAAACGTATCTATGGTCCCACAGTCGTTCTTTAAGGTAACATAGCTGTATCAGTGTTTGGCACTTTTTGACTAGATCTGTCTGGATGTTATAATAAGTTGCCCCGAATCCACAGGTCACAGGTCAAGCAGAGAATCACTAATAAAAAGCATTAAAAGTAAAACAGTTTTTAAATTGTACCGGTTTTCTCATTTTCTCTTTATTTTGTTAGGACTGTGTCCACATCACAGGTTTTAATCGTCTACCAAAATAACAAATAACAGATAAAAGGTTGCCAACTAGTTGCCAGCTCCCAAACACACACACACACACATACATACACACACACACACACACACACACACACACACACACACACACACAAACACACCGTTTAACCGTCCTCCTGTGTCTTTGTTTTAGAAACATGTCAAATTTCTCGCTCTGCACTGTCTGACCCCCCAAAACAGCACTCAGCTCACCTGCGGTAAAGTTCTGAAGGCCTGTCAGAAGTTCTCATGAACGTCTTTGGGGGTCCTCTGTTGAACAGTCTGACTGCAAGGTAAACTGTGCATTAAAGCATAATATTTTCACATATTTTCAATATCTTCAAATCTGTAGTAATAGAAATTAATTTTACAGTTCAAGATGAAAGAGATCATATAGTGTGTAGGCCCACCTTTCTCAGGCAAATAACTAAAGTGGGTTTCAACCTGTGGGCTTTGAGGGTACTGCTGTGGGTCCATGGGGCATATTATTTATTTTTAATTTCAAAAACATGATTGAAAAAAATTCTGTAAACCCTCACGAAGGCACAGTTCAGCGATGTTTGAGAAATTCATGGATATTCACAATTTGTGGGTGACCTTGGAACGTTGCCCCAATGAATTTCGGGGCTATCCTGTAGATATCAAGCATAATTATTTAACATGACTATTGTTGCGATTGTTACCAACATATTTAGGCTGAATTTGTTGATTGGTGTGGAAATGTCTTAAATAAAATGTACTTTACTTAGCAAACATTTCCTGTAGTCATTAGCATTTGGAGGCTTCTAAATTAAATTACAGCTCAGTTTGCACATGGACATGGCAAAAACACGCGTAGATAGGTGTGAACATCACCCATCAAACTGTCGGTTGGTTTGTGGCACATGAAAACATCAGTTGGTTTGTGGCACAGGTGTTAATGAAATTTCATACCTGCTGTTAACATGAATCTCGTTTGGTCTGATTACACAGCACACCTGGAATGTGAATTGATGTGTTCTCCCTTTGTTCTGAACTCAGACAATCTCAAAACACTCTCACTGCCGCGCCTGACTCATTATAAGAGCCAACCCTCCCCAACCGACTCATTATGTGCCAGCTCCCATCATTTACATTTACATTTACTTTTACGGCATTTAGCTGACGCTCTTATCCAGAGCGACGTACATCAGTGCTTAAGAAGTCCACAACTGTTTCTTACCT
>JBBPDB010000134.1:26911364-26929738 GCA_037974465.1 Brachypetersius altus
CACATACACCCCTTCCACCCCTACACTCACATACACCCCCTTCCACCCACCCTCACACACACCCTTCCACCCACCCTCACACACACCCTTCCACTCACTACACTCTCACCTTTCATTTAATCTTTCTTTTGCTTAGTCTACTCAATATGCTAAAGATAAGACAGCTGAATTGGCAGAAAATAATATTTTGGTGCTGACAAGGTAATTCAAAGTGAAATATAAAGAAATGTTAGTAAGAAAGATATATTAAAACATAAATGAAAAAAAACCCTTGTGTGATGACCTGCAGCAGTTTCTGTTCATAAAGAAGCCGTGAGCAGGATCTGATCTGAAGATCGCCCCAGTCCAACTACAAATTAAACAAAAGATGGATGTGAAACAGCAGAACGTTCCTTTTGTCTTCTGAATTAAATGATTGATGATCGATTCTCCAGGTTGAAGTGATGCAGCCAGACAAGAAACTTTGAGAAACATAATGATGCTGGCTGCACAGAGCCTGAAACTTCTGATAGAAAAATAAAGGGCAACTGCTGGCCTAGAGCTACTGCTCAGCTTTGATTCTGCCAGAGTGAGAACAAACAAAAAAAGTTAAAATCTGACCATTCAATACAGCCTTGTGAGGAGGGGGAGGGCAGATCAGGAGAATGTAAAGTTTTATATTGAGACGCCCAGGGCGAGGCAGGCTGGGTGGCAGAAGAATGAAGAGTTGTTTTCTGGAGAGAATAAATGCATGCGGGGGTCTGATCAAATGAAAGAAGGAATGAAATAAACAGCAGATCCTCTGTTGTTCCGGTGCTGATTCAGTCTCAGGACTTTCACAGCGGAGGGCTCACACTCTCCACACGCTATATTGGAAACCCCTGTGAGTTGGCTCCACACAATTTTTTTTACCATTTATCTTTTCATCCAGATATTCATTTTCTCTTTTATGTGCACAAACATTTACAAACGAATTTGCCTCATCCATAAGATGCTGCATAGTTACCGAACATAATAAAAATAAAACCGAGTGATTTGTGCCCTCAAACCAAAACCTGATGCAGCCTGAACATGAAACAGCAGGACCCTAATTCAGCTCTGTATAACGCATTACTAATTCTAATTTACGACAATAGTGAGGTTACACTTTACTGTATCACAGTTCCACATGGCACTGTTATATTTTTGGCATAGTATTTTATTTATATTTGATTTTATTTTATTTTGTTCTATTCTATTCTATTGTTTTCTTAAATTTTGCTGCGCCTAACTTTGGATCACACACACGAGTCCGGGATGCATGCAAGAACACACCCACGGCAACCCCGCGCCACCTTCCTCCTCTCTCTGCAGTTTTAAGCAACAGTTCCTGAGGGACTTCCAAAGACTCTCATTTTTAATCTTAACAAATAAGAAACATTTAAGAAGGAATGTTTTTTGATTGTTAAGACACACTGTGACCTACAGATGAATGATTCAAGCATAACAAAGGACATCTGGCTTAATTCCTGAACCAGTGAAGAAGCAGGTGCAGATGATTCTAGATGATCAGGTGGTGATCAGTATACTGGTGGTGCTGAATGCTGAGTGGCTGGAACTCCTTTATCTAGGCTCCTTTTATCTTTAGGCAGTTTAACGGTCTGAAAAAAGTTTTTTGCAATTTTTTACCTTACTGTGTTATAAAGCATTTTCTCAGTAAACATTTTATAATCGGATCGCTTGCAATATGTTTTTCTTTTTTCACAAAGCAAGGCCAGACCTTTGAAAACCTCTCAAAGTGTTTGTATAATTCAATAGCCATGCACAAGCATGTCAGAACAAAACTGTAAACAAAATCCTGGGGAGCCTTAATTTCTCTTTCATGAATAAAAGTATTTTATCAGTCATTGATTTTATATAAAATGACAGAATATGACTGTAGCTGTATGTCAAAACATATGAGCATGAAACAGTCTGAAGTGCAAACAGCGAGCATAAATACATTTACACTGGACCTACTGACACACTGGAAACACCGGACCTACTGACACACTGGAAACACCGAACACACTGACACACTGGAAACACTGGACGTGCTGGAAACACTAGACACACTGGATGTACTAGGGACAAAGGAACCACGGGACACTTTGAACAGATGGACAGTGCTGTTTACATTTATCTCTGTTTAGAAGCACAAGGAAGGTGTTTCTAGTAAATTGGGCAATGCTGCATGTGAAGACTCCAGCTAGTACAGATTTTGTGGAGATGATTAAATTCAGTAAACTGTGTATTGCTTGAGTCTCCAGGTCCTGTGGAACATCAAACCCAGCAATTAGTTGTTAAAGAGGGAAAAAGACTGGAATTAACTTTGCCAGATATGGGGTACTTCAGTAAATCCTTGAGCGTGCACTATCAGGGTCAGTAAAGGTATCAATATCAGGATGTTATCAGTAACATCAGTATGTTATCAGGATATGTTTTCAGTAACAGCAGATACTCGGGAGTGTGGTACCAGTACTGTATTGGCAGACACTCGAGGGTGTAGTATCAGTAACATCAGATACTCAAGATATGGTATCAGTATCGATATTGGCAGTTACTCGAGGGTGTGGTATCGATTTCGGCAGTTACTTGAGGGTGTAGTATCGATATCGGCAGATACTCGAGGGTGTGGTATCGATATCGGCAGATACTCGAGGGTGTGGTATCGATATCGGCAGATACTCGGGGATGTGGTATCGATATCGGCAGATACTCAAGGGTGTTGTACCGATATCGGCAGATACTCTGGGATGTGGTATCGATATCGGCAGATACTCGAGGGTGTGGTACCGATATCGGCAGATACTCGGGGATGTGGTATCGATACCGGCAGATACTCGAGGGTGTGGTATCGATATTGGCAGATACTCAAGGGAGTGGTATCAGTATCTGTATAGGTATCACGATTAGTACATAATTTAAGGTGTGCTGTCAGTATTGGTATCAATCAAGCCCTGGTTATAAGCAGGGGATATATTGAACAAAAAATTTCCGTGATGATAGCATGTGGAGCCATTTCTCTGTGTAACGCCCCGCTAAATGCCGTAAATGTAAATGTAAATGTAACGCCCCTCGTACCCCACCTGTCCTCACTTAGAATCTCACCTGTCTTAAGCCTCTCCTTTCACCAGATGTTGTTCTATGTAGTTTTCTATGTGTTTCAGGTAGTGTTTGAGGGATCTATCTGTGCTGTGTGCTCTGTTTCTTTGTGTATGTGTTTGCGTGTTTGTGCTTTGTTTCTTGTGTTTATTTATTGCTCATGGATTTTGCAATGGATCCAGCCTCCAACACCACCTCATTTCTCTTCAACACAGTCCTGACCCAAACCAAAACATTACAGCTCTGTTGATGTTCCACACTTCTTTTTGTCAAACTGAATCAGGAATTGTATTCTTCTTTGCAGTTTTTTGTTCCTCATTTTATGATGTCACACTCACACTGGGTCGCGATTTCACATTAATTTCCCTCAAAAGGAAATTAAAACATAGACTTCACCACAATACCGTATCAGTTGCAATCAGTGATTAATAAGCTCAAATTCGCACCTCATAAATAAATAAATAAATAAACAAACAAGGACTATTTTATTGCGTTGCCATGGATACAGCTCGGTAATTTTCATCTTAATGCCAATTATGAGGCCAGTGTGGTCGTCGCAAGCCACAAGGAGAGATGCAGCTCGCCAGTCTTTTGTCAAATTTTGCATTATGTTTTTATCACGCCTTCATTTCCTGCATGTTGCTCAACAACCATAAATCTAAAGGCGCAATTCTGAAAGGACGGTTTGACTTGTTCATCTATAGAGTAAGAAAACTGTCCAACAGGTCAGAGCACGACGTGTCCTTCAGTTCTGCACTATTCATCAAACAGTTTCTAAAGGACAGAGACTGGCACAACCCTGAAAATAATGGCCATATCTGACCTGTTTAATTTACAGTTTCAGAACAATTCAGGGAAATTCATATATATAAAATTCATAAACATATCACTGGCTACTTTACTATGAACACCACATTGTGCTTCAACTTACTGACACCTTGCTTGGTGTTAAAGAGTTCTCTGTGAACTCTTGATAAAGAATCTGATCCAAACCACAAGATGGGACTGCAGGTTTCCGATAAAGTGGGCAGGGAGAAGGGTGGGGCCACATGGAAGGGGTTTCCGATAAATTGGTCTACAGATCAAGGTGGCGCTGTGGGTAGGGGTTTTCCGTTAAGGTGGCTGTGGAGCACAGTGGGTCCAGGGGGGTTTCTGATAAAGTGTCCGGTGAGCAGGGTGGGACCAGATGGGAGGGGCTTCCAGTAAAGTGGCCAGTGATTGGTGCAGAGTGATTTGGGGTCCCGGCTGACTGATGATGATTGACAAAGTGGCTGTTGTTATTCGGCCCTGGTGCACCAGAACAGATGCGTTTTGTTGACTGTAAATTAGCCACAGCATTTTTTGTGCGGGGCATTCTAATGACCTCCTCCAGTAAACATCCGAAACCCATCCGGGTGAAATCACACGGGCCGGACCGAAGAAAACGGCTCGCATATTGAAATTGAAAGGCATGAAATTAATATTTACATTGAGAGCGGGAAGTGACAGAAAGCAGGGATTTGTTCAGCAGCGCAGATGAAGGGCTTTTTCTGAGGAGTGAGATGGGAAATATGGAAATGCAGAGCATAGGGGGAGGGGAGCGCCGAGCCGAATGCTAAATGCCAAATCGGGAAATGACCCATCTGGAAACAGGCTGGGGGGTCTGGCAGCTGTGTGTGTGTGGAGGGGGGGTCACGGGCCAACAGGGGAATTTCATTAAGACAATGTTTCAAATAAACAAACAATCAGACAGACAAAACGAGAAACAGCAGACGCCCCACTACAAAAATAATCCGCTTGAAATTGAGTTTGCTCAGATCAGGAGCATCTGATGAGTCAGAGCCTCGTCTGGGCCTCAGTCTCGGCAGAACAAGAGTAAACAACATGTCACCTCAGTAACTGGAGGTAAATAAAAAAGAAAATAAGACCTTGTACGTAATTTACACTTTTCTAGAACGCAGTTTACACCTAGTAACTTAAATATTAAGATTATATTATATATTCTATATAAAAATGCAGGTGTGAACACAAAATCTGATAATCTGATCAGTCTGATATCTTAAATCCTCTTTTTGCAGCCCCCCCCGCCAGTGGGACTGAAATTCACTTTTTAGATATATTTACTAACATAATCCAGTCAAATGTAGACGTATGCATCAGTTTTGGTATCAATCAAGCCCTGATTATAAACAGGGGATGCATTCCAAAATGTGGAATTTATGTGATAACGTGGAGCCATTTCTCCTGTTCCAGTGTATGGTTGCGTTATTGTTTGCGCCCCTCGAACCCCACCTGTCCTCACTTAGAGTCTCACCTGTGTAAAGCCCCTTCTCCCACCAGATGTTGTTCTATGTAGACTGAAATTAAACTTTTTGAAATAGTTGCTAACATGTAGATGTATGCAAAAGAAATGAGCATCCTCATTTCTTCATATTTTCGAATTCCAAAGACCCAGACTTTAATATAGTCATGAGGAACAGTTCTCCAGGCTTACTGAAGGACTTTCAAAGACTCTCATTTTCAGTCGAGTCCTTGATCTTGACCAGTTTCAGAGGAATGTTTTTGTTTGTTAAGCCACTCAGTGACCTACGTATGAATCATTCAAGCAGAACAAAACCCATCTAACTTAAGGCCTGAACCAGTGAAGAAACAGGTGCAGATGATTCCAGATGATCAGGCCAGTGATTAGTTTATTTGTGCCACAAAATATAGTCACCATGTATTTTTATGTACCAAAAATAATACTTGCATTATGGGCAGATCAGCTGTTCATGGCATGAAAAAAATTAATAAATAGATGGAAAATCTTCAGGCCTTAAAAGATGGATTCATTTTGAACCAAATCTTAGCAACTCAGAGAAGAACCAGAGAAGATCTACTGAAAACAAGCTGGGGATGATTCTGTTTAGCAGAAAAAAATTGCCAACAGGGTAAAAGCAGTGGTTTTTCAGATGGTTGCTAGGGTGTTGCTGTGAGGTTTCTATCAAATTAAAGGTGGTTTCTAAGGTGTTGCTAGCCATCTGCTATGGTTGCTAGGGTTTTGCTAGAAGGTTATATTGCATGATTGCTAAAGTGTTGTTAGGAGGTTACTGAGGTGTTGCAAGTGTTGCTGTGTGATTACTGTGGTATCTCTGGTGGTTGTGTGGGTGCTGCTAGGTGGTTGCTGTACATGGTATGGTATGGTATGAGAGGAGGAGACATCCTAAAACGAGTTGAAAAGGCTTGATCTAATATCAGAACTATCATCAGAAGAACCGATCATCAGAAGAACCTGATCAGGCACTCTTTGGTCCAGAAGTGACCGCAGATAAGTTTAGATTTGTGAGTCTGATGGAAGGAATTGTTCTTGAACAGAATAATCTCACACTCACTGAGCCTTTAACACTCATCGTCTCACAGGGAGAAAAAACAAGACTTATCGCCTTCGTGTGAGATCACTTCGTCGGCTAAGAGTGAGTTTTCTGCAGCGGAACAAATGTGGATGTTATTAAAAGAATTCGGGCAGTGTTTCGGTGGGAGCTGTCAGCAGCCGAGCAGTGCCGCAGAGTTAAAACTGCCTGAGAAAATTAATTACACACAGAGAGCTGTTATGTTTTTGCTTCTAATTACAACAATTTCAGGCTTGAGAAAGTTTTGATCGGCCAATTTGGACAGGGGTTAATGGGTCAGCTTGATTTCGCTTGGCCGAGGCCGCAGAGAAACACGAGAAACTGAAACCCGGCAGACAAAGCGGGGCGAACACACACACAGAACAAGAACTTCTGCTTTGTGAAGGCCAGCAAAAATCTGAGCTGCTTGACAATACACACACTATCTTACGCACGCATGCACACATTCACTCCCACCCACAAAAACCTTTTGCCATTCAAAAAAGTGTGGCGCATTTAATGAACATCATGCAGTGCTAATGACACACACACACACACACACACACACACACACACACACACACACACACACACACACTCTCTCTCTCTCTCTCTAAAAAAATGCTTTATACCCTTTATTTGATCATCATTAGACTTTCTAAATGCCTGTATAAACTAGTGTACACTGTGACTGTGGCTAATCCAGAGTAACTATAGTTATTGTGCTTTAATAGTTCATGATAATTCAGTAAACACACATAGCTATATGCAGTGACCGCCCGCACACATCAAACAACATCCATCCATTCTCTGAACTGCTTATCCTAAACAGGGTTCGGGTGGTGTTGGAGATTATTCCAGCACTCATAGGGCAAAAGGTGGAGAAACACTATGGACAGTTACCAGTCCATCACAGGACAAGTCAAATAAAGTGTAAAGAATTTTCTGAGCTACTGGCAACAGGATGGCTGACAGAAACACAGCAGCACTGAACGTAGCATCACAGCTCTAACACAGGTTTAATGTGAATATCTGGCAGTAAACAGTCTTTAAGACACTAAAGCACAGGTTAGTAATGAAAAGAAAGACCTGTTACTGTTTACATTTACATTTTACTGGGTGTATTAGCACTTTGTGTCGACAATATCATGCCCACCACACAAGTCAGAAAGTTCCCAGAAGCCCTGGATCAACAGTCAGGTACGACGCATGCTGCGTACTCGCTCTATTGCATTCAGACCAGGCAATGAGACGGGAGTACAAGACTGTGAAGTACGGACTGAGGAAAGCCATCACGTCGGCCAAGAGGCAGTACAGAGAGAAGCTGGGTGACTTCTATTCGTATGCTGACCCTGGGCACATATGGCAATACCTGCAGCACATCACAGAGTATAGGGCCACCACAGGCACCATAAGCTTTGCAGGCAGCAGCTGGATGATCTCAACACATTCTACAAAATACTGGTGTGTCGGGGTCTGAGCACTAGCACTGAGTGTTCGTTTAAATATAGCTTATAGCATAAGTGAAAACAAATAAAATCAAGGATAAACAAAAATGGCTGGAAAAAATGCCACGAAGCAGAAACAAAAGCTATTTCTGCTTCATTGCATTTTTGTCCACTCATTTCTGTCTGTCCTTGATTTTATTTGTGCTATAAGACCCAGACACACCAATATTTTCTGCATCATTTCCCAAACGCAGCAAAAAAATAAACTGCACCCTAAAATTTGCATAAAAATGTCATATTTATTATGGTAGACATATCAGGCAGCAGGCAGCAGATTCATAACCACCAGTGTGAACAATTTTTGACACTTTTCACATCTATATTATGCAGAAATTTTAGAAAACAGGTGGACTTTCCCTTTAAATGGCAAGTGTGTTGAATATGGACGGTTGTAAAAGTGTGTTCGATCACGAACAATAATAGCTGCAATAAACTCTACAAACACAATCAGCTGTTTTATTAGGGACTTATATTTATTCGTCCCATTGGTCTAATCTGTTCAGATTGTTCAGGCACAAAATTGTTTATCAGAGCCCTTCGTATGACAGCTTTTACAGCTTCTACAAATAGCCGCCCCCTCCTTTACAGTTGTTAAAGCAATAACCTGACAATAAGGGAGGTGGATAGATGGCAAGTCGCCCTGTAAAACAGCTTGACCGTGTCCAGACGCCCTAAATCAAAAACGAGTCTCTGTTTAATCCTCACAGCCTTCAGTAAGACAGGATAACAACAAAGAGGCCTGGAACAGAAGGAGAGGAGCCTTCTGTCCAAACCATAAGCCCACTTATGAAGAAAAGGTACCAAAAAACCTCTGTCATTCTAGATGACCCCTTCATCATGACGATGTCTAAATAAATCTCAAAATAAACGAAATAAATTTCAAACCACAGATACATTTGCACTAGAAAAAATGGTTGCCAAGGTATATGTGATGGTTGCTAGGGTGTTGTTAAGTAGTTGCTATGGTGTTGAAAGTGGTTATCAGGGTGCTGCTAGGCAGTTACCATGACATTGCAGGTGATTGCTAAGGTAGTTAGCCATCTGCTGTGGTAACTATGGTTGTTGTTAGGGTTACTATGGTGTTGTAAATGAATGCTAAAACTTTAGGGATTAAGCTTTATCTACCAGATCTTTTAATAATAATGAAATTTAAGCGGTAGTGCAACTATACATAGTTACACACTATGTATTTGTTATACTTGCATCACCTCATTTAGTCAAATCGGATTTTACTGGCGTTCTATAAAGCTTGTTCAACTTCACAAAAGAAGAACTGCAAACACTTGAAAGTTTTTTCACACAGAAACTGACTCTGATGAAGGTCTAGAGGAGTGACCACACACTGAGCACCAACAGATGGACCACAGGCTCTTAACTGGAGCAAACAGGTTAAGGGTTTTCCAATAAAGTGGCCAAGGAAGTAAACCTCTCTCTCATACTCCAGTTGCTGCATAAATAATCGGTTATTAGTGAGTGAGATCCATAGAGATCCATGACTATCACTTCATTCTCACTCTCTCTCAAGCACGAACGAGTGCAGACACTCATCTCTCCCCGCAGACAGCGGAGGGAATCCGTCTCGTTGTGTGCTGATAGGCTGAGTCAGCGATGTGTTACACGAAGGGGAAAAAGAGGCGAGGATTGTGCTTCTCTTTCTCTCCTCTGTTCTTCTCCCTCGTCTCCCTCGTCTCCCTCCCTGCACTCCATTAGAGCGTCCCTCTCTCCTCGAAGCCTGGCATTATCCCGGTCTGTCTGTCTGCTCAACTAAGCTTTAAAAGGGCCCAAGACGCCCAACTGGGTCCGCCGGCTGGAGCTGGTGACATTTCAGCTCCAGCTGTTTTTTTTTTTTCTTCTCCCCATTAATGTTCTCCTGATGGGACTTCGCCTGCACTAAAACACACAGAGCAAAAAGCTCCACTCATTCTTCTCCTCCTCCTTTCTTTTCTCACTCCATTATTTGGGAATTTGATGGCTACGGCGACCCGGAAATAAATCTGCATTAAGTGTGGAAATTAGCATCACTAAGCAACAGCTCGAACACGAGAGCTCAACCAAGCGAGGATTTACATCCCTGAGAAAAATATGTCAGAGGGTCATGCCTGGTCCCAGAGTGGAGGGGGGCACTGCTCAGTGGATCCACCTACAGGCCGTGATGAACTCGTTAAGAAGCTATTTAGTGAGGACTGTTAAAAACTAAGCCAAACTAAACAACTCTACTGAAGAAATCTTTTTAATGGAACATGCAGGAGCTAAAAGACCAGTGGTCTAAGAACCACCAGGGCATACTAAAGCTATGATATCATATAATATACAACATGAAATATGTAATGTATAATAATGCAATAAATTCAACCCGATTTCATGACTTTTTGTGCAGCCATCACAAAATACAATTTAATCTAAATACGAGCTGCGATCACGATTTAGGGCTTTTTTTTAATGCGAGGACAACGCTTCTCTATCCTATTTATTTTAATATGCAGTGTGTAACATCGCCAGTATCTACACTAACTGGTGAGTAGGGTTAAGGTTAAGGTAATAAATCAACTCATTCTTTCTCTTCTACTGTTACTGGCGATGTTACACAGTGCACATTAAAATACTTAGCATAGTGAAGCATTGTTCTAGCACAGAAAAGTGAAGCGTTGTCCTCACATGAAAAAAGCTCTAAATTGTGATCACAATGCATATTTTGATTAAATTGTATTCCGTGATGATTGCAGGAAAAGTTGTAAGACCGGCCTTAAACACTATACACTACACACTGAACACTACAGCACTGAACACTATACACTACACACTGAACATTACAGCACTGAACACTATACACTACACACTACAGAACTGAACGCTACACACTGAACACTATACACTACACACTGAACGCTACACACTACAGAACTGAACGCTACACACTACAGAACTGAACGCTACACACTGAACACTACAGCACTGAACACTATACACTACACACTGAACGCTACACACTACAGAACTGAATGTTACACACTGAACACTACAGCACTGAACACTGTACACTACACACTGAACACTATACACTACACACTGAACGCTACACACTGAACACTACAGCACTGAACACTACAGCACTAAACACCACACACTTAACACTACACCACAGAACACCACACACTACAACACTGAACACTACACACTACAACACTGAACACCACACACTGAACACTACACCACAGAACACCACACACTACAACACTGAACGCCACACATTACACCACTGAACACTGCACCACTGAACACCACACATTACACCACTGAACACTACACCACTGAACACTACACACTGAACACTACACACTGAACACTATGCCACTGCACACTACACCACTGAACACTCTACCATGGAACACTGAACACTACACCACTGAACACTACACCAAGAATACTGCATGTTAAACCACGGCAGATTAATTTCCACATTATTCCTTGACATTCTTAATGCCAGACTGGAAGCCTCCTGCCATGACAAGGATGGCTGTAGTAGCACTGCGTGAGGAAGGAGTGTGTCCGTGCCTTCATGGCCTCTTCCTCTCAAATAAGGACCAAAAAAATCCAAACCATGAAAGTCTGAAAGTGAAAAGGGAAGCAGAACTCTGTGTTCTGGGAAATAGTATTTTTCATTTTTTCCGTACCGCCCTGCTTATCGACACTCTGCTATTATCTTTCCCCATTTCCCTCCGAGCCGGAGAACATCCATTTGTATTGAGGCAATCAGCCGCTCCATCTCTGAAGGGACAAAGTGAACCTGTGAATTACCTCCCAAAACTTTCTGCAGAGCTGAGGAGCCTGATTTTTGGAAACATATAAAACATCCAGAAACCGGACGATGCCACACCTCAACTCTGTTCACAGCTCACACATGCTCTCACTGCATCTCTTATCTTACATTTTCAGCTTTCATCAACATATCTGTTATCTTCAGACCACATTCAATGTTCAAATTGTAGAATTTTTAAGGAATAATTTAATACTGAACAATTCATAGTGAATACTGAATAAATCCCAATATATACTGAATAATACATAGTGGATACTAATAAGTAGTACTAAATAAAAAATGTATGTATACTGATTATTAATTATGAAGATAATTCAGCTGTTTATGGTACTGAGGAAGGAGAAGCCTGTGTACTGCAGGTATTCACACATCAGAAAGCACAGCCGCAGCTTTTTTTTTCGTTCCTCTCGTAGTCACTAATCCCTCTCTTCCCGCTCCCTTCATCCTCCTGTTATCCTCAGGATCCGTTCTGATTCTCTCGTTCCTGTCGTTCCTGGGCGTCATTTCTAAAAGGAAAGTGACAGGCCTTCCAGCTTTCCCCGAGAAATCCCTTCAAAAACACTCCACCAGAAACATTCTGACAACAACACTCCACCAAAAACACTCCACAAAAACACTCCACCAGAAACATTCTGACAAAAACACTCCACCAAAAACACTCCACAAAAACACTCCACCAAAAACATTCTGACAAAAACACTCGGACAAAAACATTCTGACAAAAACACTCGGACAAAAACATTCTGACAAAAACACCCCACCAAAAACATTCTGACAAAAACACTCAGACAAAAACACTCCACAAAAACACCCCACCAAAAACATTCTAACAAAAACAATTCACCAGAAACATTCTGTCCATCCCTTCAAAAACACTCCACAAAAACACCCCACCAAAAATATTGCAATAAAAACATTCTGGCCACTTCAACAAAAATAAGCCTCCAAAAACACCCCACAAAAAACATTCAAACAAAAACACTCCAATAAAATGCTACAATAGAAACACTATGACAAAATACTCCAGCAAAAACACTTCAACACTGAAACCTTGCAGAGCTCCATCCTCCACTCCATCCATCCATCCATTCATCCATCCATCTGCCCATCCATCAATCCATCCATCTGTATGTCTATTTATCCATCCCACTATCTGTCCATCCATTTTCCCATCTGTCCATCCATCCATCCATCCAACCATCACACCATCCATCCATCCATCCATCTATCCATCCATCCATGCATTAACCAATGAGCCCTATTCACCATTCTACCATTCATCTATCCATCATCCATTTGTCCCATGTTTAACTCCCGGTTACCGTTGCCCTGGTAACCCTTGTATTTGATAATCTGTGTGTTTGAAGTGCTGCATGTCTTTGTTGCTTGTCAGTGATTTGACGTGTAAAACAGTCATAAATCAGGGTGTGATTTATTTAAAGAGGAGGTCAACTACTTTTGAAAAACAAGCTTTCAGTCTGAATATAAAAGCAGGAAAACATCTGGAAATAATTATCATTTTGACAGTCAGACTGTCAGAAAAAAGTTCTGCGTCGCCCGGTCTGTGAGCGCAACGTTCTGAAGGTTCTTAGAGCTCCATCATAACCATAAAACACCCACACTGCAGCAGAACTGCCCTCCTCCACCTACACACTCTTTCATTCTCTCTCTCTCTCAATATTTACTCTGTGCTCTCCCTCTCTTTCTATTCTCTCCCTTTTCTCCCTTTGTCTGTCTTCTCTCTCTCTGTTCATTCTCTCTCTCTCTTCCTCTCTCTCTGTTCTCTCTCTCACCCTGTTTTCTCTCTATATCTCCCACCCTCTCTTATTCTCTCACCCTCCACCTTCCAGCAGACCTTGAATCACACACACTCACAGATGTATCTGCAGGCACACCTTTTTTAAAGGCAAAAAATAGTATTTTGCACCAACAAGGTGGTTAAAGCTAAATGTAAAGAAATGAGAGGTGGCCCAAGAATTTTGCACAGTACTGTTTGTAAATGTACTCTTTATATCTTCAGCATGAATGGCCCTTTATTTATCTATTCGTCCACCATCTATCCACTTATTCATCTATCCATCCACTCATTAACTCATCAGTCCATCAACCCACCCACTCATTTATCCATCCATACAACCATACAATCCATACAACCACTCATCTATTCATCCGTCCACTTATAACTGTTGTCTTCTATTCCATGTGAGAAAATATCATACATGTTGCACTTGTGTGGTACTGATCTATGTGATGTTCCTGCTAATTAATTCTGCTGCTTTGGTTTAGTGAGATTGCACCTTTTTAAAGTAGAAGGTTTTCGAGATGCTGCGAGCAAAAGAGCATCTGGTCTGAATCCCCACACGGATGTCTGCGTCCGGAACAAAAATAAAACTTTAATTGCATTTTTTTCCCATATAGCAAATGGCTAGAACGCTTAATAGACCCTGAATTCTGAGGTCGCCCTCCTTTGCATAATCAATTGGAGAAGTTATTTCCTCCCACGCTTTTCATTAGTCTCACTCGGAGCTGCCAGGAGTGATTTCGCACATTTGTCAGCGGTGTGAATGTCTCCAGTTGTGGACGGAGGTGAGCAGCAACACCGAGCCTCCGCATGTAAACAAAAACACAGAGTAAACAAAAACAAAAATGCAAGTGTACAAAAGTTTGGGGACATCTCTTTTCGGTTCAATTTTATGTATTTATTCCACAGTTTTCATATTGTCAAGCAGTTGCTTAATTCAACCATCTACACAACCATATGCACTGTGAAACTAAACAAGATACCTCCAATGTTCTTCTGGGACCAGAACGTTTCTTCAGGACTACAATGTTCCTCCAGGACCACCACATTCCTTCAGGACCACAGCCTTCCACAAGACTTGCAACATTCCTCCAGTACCGCAGTATTTCTCCAACAGTGTCTCTCCAGGACTTTGGTGCAACACAAAGATCAAAATGGAAACAACACAAGAGGTCCACTTAAGTTTGTGTAACTTTATTTACCAAAAAAGACTCTGCTTTCATTGGCATCACTCTGTATCGCTTCCGTGTGAATGTGTGGGGCTAAACTGCCATAGGGTAAACAAGCTGCTCATGGCATTGACATTACAACCCTGGGCACCTTGTTGGCAGCAGGCCACTGCTTCACCTGGTGAATGGGTTAAATGCAGAGAAAGAACTTCAATGTGTGTTGTACTTGTATGACTATGGATGTGACAAAGAAACAATCTTCTAAAGAATTAAAAACAGGCTGCTTAGAATTAATTTCTGGGAATTTATGTCATTAATGTCTATCTCAACCACAAATACCAACGTTTTATTCACTGTTGAAGCTCCATGTATTGCTGAGTATCTATGTCAATCTTGATGACAGTAAAGGACACAGTAACGGACTGTAGCGGACTGTTTCAACTTCTGCAGTCAGGCTGAAGGTTCCGTACTATAATGGCCAAAACAGAGAGACTCAACAGGAACTTCTATTCTCAGGCCATTCGACCCCAAAACCAGATTATGCCCCTCCTCCCCTTATAGCATTAGGGGGACTGATACAGCACCTCAGGGTGTCATATCAAATTCATTGTCATATTTCTTACCTGCCTTCGTTATTTATTGTTACATAATTTACATGCTGCTATAATGTACATGCTGCTATGCTGCTACACAGGTCCTGTTTACATTGCAGTGCTAATATGGCACAACGCGCTTTAACATCCTACTTGCACACTGTGCATATGTAAATCTGCCAAATCATTGCTGCACTTATAACTTGAAACCTTTAAAGAGACTCTTATTCAGCTTCCATTTATTACCTTCAACTTCTGTTCCTTGTTTAAGTTGTTTCATTTTAGAATATTTTTTAAATTTGTACTTATTTTATGCACAGTCATAAAATGAGCAGTGCAGGATACATTTTACTGCGTGTTAAGAATCTGCATGTTAAGACAAATAAAGAATCTTGTCTTGAAATAGTGGAGAATGTACCCTAAATCACTTCTCTTTGAGGACAAATTTGCCTCATGACTCCCTGCATGTATGCCTGCACCATGAATGGGTTTAGTTTTAGGACCAGAAGCTTCTCAAAACTCTGGCAGCACTACAATAACGAGTTCATGGAATACGTTTTTGTGAGGGAGGTTTTAGAGGCAAGCGTCCTTTATGTTAATGGTCCACAGGTCTGTACATGCCATTGTGCTTTAACAGTGACCTTGAGAGCTGAGTTATCTACAACAGCCTTAACAGTTCGTTGGCGGTGCTGAATAAGAACAGCAGCCGCTGTGGAGGCGTTTTACCAACATCTCTTACCTTGCTGTTTTTGTCATTTTGGTATGAATGTGGTAGTGATGCAATGTGTTGAATTTTGTGAAGTTTAAACATGTAGTTTTAGGTTTACATGATAAGATACTGGCTTTTCTTTTGAAGTGATGTTCATTCATTAGGTATTTATTGGGTAGCACTTCTTCTCAAATAGGGTCATGCGCCCTCTAGAAGCTCGCCATTCAAATTTTATACATTATAGCAAATGGTTTTTGACATATTGTCTGAAAGGTGCTCTGCTATTCATAGACTCTGACATGTCCTTACTGAGCGGCTTCCACAATGCATGTAATACAGGGTTCAAGCAGGAGCTGTGAACTGGAAGTAGAGAGAGTTTGAATGATCTGAGCTCCAACAGGCAAAACAGAACCATTTGAATTCTGTAAATGTTTTGATTTAAAGACACAATGTCAAAGGAACAGAGGCGAACATGTTGTAGCGCCATCTTATGGCTCCAGGACAGAAGTGAGTAATAATATTGAGCTTTCAACTCTTAGCTGTTAAGAGAGACACATTTGTAATTTTGTTAAGAGAACCAAATGGAAGTGTGGGACAAATGTCAACATTTTAGCTTCAGTAGTTTTGAGATATTAAAATGCGTCAGTTGTAGTGCCACCTTTTGAGGAAATTTCATGAAATTTGATGTGCATTCAAAGAATGTGGCAGTAATGCAGTGTGTCATATTTTGTCAATGAATACATTTTTCTTTTCAAAATGTTAAACACAGAATATAAATAAAAAAAAGGGTTTTAACAATATCGATAATAATAATAATAATAATAATAATAATAATAATAATAATAAACACAATTAACTGTAATGGTGATATAAATGATGGTCGGTGTTAGGTTAGGTGCACTGTAAACGTGGGTGAGGGGCTCGGACCACTGTTTTTAACTCACGTTCCGACTGGTCGCTCGGCCGAATGCCCCCGTGGAGCGTCCTGTCACAGCTGAATGTTCTTGGACAGCCCTCTATTTCGAGACATAATTTCAGAGCTAAGCACCAGAGACCCCTTACCAGCAACCTTCCATGCCCCCCAGCACCCCCCTGTGCCCCACTTAGCTTAGTTATTTACTCAGAGTGAGAGGACCCCGGAGAGAACAGGCTAGGCTAGCACTCAGCGGAACTTATAACTGATCTGTCTTAGCACCTCCACTACCCTCTCTCTTTCTCTCTCTCTCTCTCTGTGTCTCTCTGTGTGTGTGTGTGTCTCTCTCTCTCTCTGTCTCTGTCTCTCTCCCTCTCTCCCTCTCTCTCTCTCTCTGTGTCTCTCTCTCTCTGTCTCTGTCTCTCTCTCTCTCTCGCTCTCCTATCTCTGTCTCTCTCTTTCTCACTTTCTCTCTTTTTCTCTGTATCCTCTCTTGCTCTTACTTTCTCTTACTCTCTCTTACTATCTCTTGCACTCTCTTTCTCTTACTCTCACTATTTCTCTCTTGCCCTCTATCTCTCTCTTTCTGTCTTCTCTTTTCTGTCTCTTTCTGTCTTTGTCTGCCTTTTCTTTTTCTGTCCTTTTTTTGTTTTCCTTCCTCTCTCTTTTCCATTTCCTATATATAGTCTTTCTTTCTCTACCTTTCTATCATCCCCTCTCTCTTTTCCACCTGCCCTCTCTCACACTCTCTCTTTTCCCCTTCCTGACTCTTTAATTTTTTTCACTCTCGCTGGTTCGATTCTCCATCATGAGAGCAGAGATAAGAGCACACTGCAGGTACAGCAGCCGGTCGACATGTTCTTATTACCAGAAAAGTACAGGAGAGAGAGAGAGAAATAGCCTCTAATACTACTTCTTCTACTGCTACTACTACTATTACTACTACTACTAATAACAATAATAATAATAATAATAATAATAATAATAATAATAATAACAATAATGCATATTATATTTTTATTTAAAAATAATAATATGCATAACAAGCAAGCAAAGTAAATGATTACATAAGGAATCCGCAAAAACAGTTATAAAATAGCAGCAATAAATAAAATGTGTCCAGTAGAATAGAATAGAATAGAATAGAATAGAATAGAATAGAATAGAATGCATTTACTGAGGGCTGTTTGTGTGTGTGTGTGTGTGGTTTAAGTGTGTGTGTGTGTGTGTGTGTGTGTGTGTATGTGTGTGTCTGAGAGGCAGTGAAGCCCTGTATGTTATGCCCTATTCTCTGTCCACCCCGCTCTCTCTCTCTCTCTCTCTCTCTCTCTCTCTCTCTCTCTCTCTCTCTCTCTCTCTCTCTCTCTCCCCATCTCTCTCTCTATCTCTCTCTCTCTCTCTCTCTCTCTCTCTCT
>JBBPDB010000134.1:26930863-26946189 GCA_037974465.1 Brachypetersius altus
GGGAGCATTGCCTTATCCTGTATCAATCTATTTGACACAGACAAGGCCCGCCCCTTCCCTACTTCTGATTGGCTCATTGGCTAGTATGTGTATTGTTTGAGTGGTTGAGCATCTCAGATCTAGAGAAATGACAGATATCCGTGAACCTGATTTTTTCCCCCGCAGCCACAGTACGCTGGAAATCCGGCACCAGCTATCACCCCTGTATACTGTATTTTTCCCATCCAAAAGTCTGTTTCAAAATAATTGCTTTTAAAAATAACTGCATATTTGTCTGGTTTTTTTTTTTTTAAATAAAAGTAATTTAATTAAAATGAATACATTTTGACAGATGTGTATGAACACAGTGTGAGGGGGCCAATCACTGAATAGCTGTGATCAATGTCATCAATACAAAACAGGTTACACACACACAGGGAATAATACATTTTCCATGTTATCCATACCATAAATATCATCTTTGTTATTCATACAAAGTTTCACAGCTTCTTTCTTACAGAAAATAAAAATGAAATTATATTTACATACTTTACGGTAAAACATTCAAAAGTTTTTTCTTCGGTGTAACACACAAGCATTAATCTGTCACAAAGCAGTCCATATACTTTTAAAGAGCACATCAAATAAATCATCACGAAAATGGCCATGGCTCCCCCTCGTTTGATTGGGAGGCCCATCGCTTGCTGCATAGACGATGTCACATTAAAAACCACAAGATAAAATGCATAGAAGGGCAGTGTGTTCACACAGCTTATTCTCCAAACACTGATTGTGTCTCACGCTGTGGAAACCACATTCACACTACTGCTGGGTCTCCTGACCCCCAGTCATAAACAGGTTGTTCATTTTCTGAGTGAAATAGTGCACATCCTCTAAATATGGCATTTTTCTGCATATTCTTGAACACAATTTTCAACCTACTGGGGAAAAATAGTACATAAAACATTACATGTGCCATAACCTTTGTTTTAGTTTTCTCAATTATGTTACAATTAAACAGTCATTGTGCAGTAGAATGTACAGAAGTGTGTAAAGTATGTATTTTTGATATAAGCAGGGCACAGGCACACACATATACATATATATATGTATATATAGGGATAAGCTTGTGCACACAAGCATGTGAGTGTTTCCTCTGTGTGGACACTACAGACCAAAATAAAAAGTATAGAAGAAAGCAGTAAAAATCTTTTTCAACTGTCCTATTTAAGCTCCACCCACTAATGCATTGCTAGGTTGTACAGTACAAGCTTTACAAGAATGCTAGTCAAAATCCCTACAATGAAATACTGTAGCACACAATACTCACATTTTCAGTGCGTTTTTCATTCACACCCAGATTGTGTGTGTGTGAGACTGAACTAACAGGAGCACAGGACTTAATTCGCTATCCAACCTGCATCATTCTGAGGACAGTTCAGCCTGGCTGAATTTTTTGCCCAGCCTAAAATGCAGTAGTGGGTGGAGCCTACATTTGCAAGCATGTTCACTGACCTCAGGTTCACCCCTTTGGTGGACACTTAAGTCCCTTTCACACCTGGACTTCTTGAACAGGAATGTAACAGGAATGTCACAGCAATTAGCTGGGAAGTGTGAACAGGAGTCTTGAGTTCTGGATCTCAGTAACGTTGTAGGAGACGTAGTAGTTAACTGGAAATTCCAAATACTGCTCATATGTCCGACTCCCGATACTTTCCCAAGAAACACAGCGATGCCTGGATTACAGCTGATAAAACCGAACGCCTCGATTTGCGTGTGAAAATGTAACAGGAGGTTATTTTGTATTTCATGAAGAACAATAAAGCAGAAACGCTCCAGGTATTTTGTGTGTGCGTGTGTGAACATAATCATTAGCAGTGAAGAGCTCATGTTTTGTTTGTGCTGAGGGTTTGACACTCCTGAGCAACTTTTAGCTCTTAAATACAAAGATCCTCATGGTTTCCAGCCCGACCTCAATCTGCTGCATCTGCACAACACAATCATCACATACAATACATTTCCCAGACGGATTCTGACTGATTTTAACTTGATTGATTTAGGATCCTTTACATTGTATAGAGCTCCTCTAATCATCACAATAAATGTTTGAAACACATTTGGTTTTTAGGGGAAAGCAGTAGTTATTCTACAGACCCACTCTGGCTGAAAGTTACTGAAGTATTCTTTTCATACTGTCTAATCTCTAAATTTGTTAAAAAAATAATACATTAACAGTTACTTTTGGTCTGTAATGTGCGTGTGTGAGTGTTTGTATGTGAATGTGTGTATGCCACCGGGCTGCCAGTGCTGATGCTGCAGTAGACGTGACGCAGAGGGAAATGAGTGCTGGAAGGTGTCCAACGAGGAACTCGACTGCCTTAAAGGTGTAAAAACAGCGTAACTGTCTGATTTTTGCTGTTATAAAGGGCTGTATTTCCTCTTTTTGGCATCCAGCTCTTCCGGCAGACCTCCTGCCTCCCTCCTCAATGCAGCACGACTATTGAACTTCATCTGTATAATACACACACACACACAAAAATTAAACTACATTTTATATCTACATTCACCCGTTAAAAAAAAACATAATTTTTATGATACTGAAACCTGACTGCCAGTGCTAATTTAACTCCTCTTGCTAACGAACTTGCTAAGGCCAGACGATGCTGGACTGGATCATACCCTACCCATATAATAATAAATAATTAATTACCATTTATTCATAAAAAATGGTAAATCTATGTTTATGAAGAAAGAGAAGATTTGTGCTCACCTCCCCCTCCACAGCCTCCTGCCGGGCCTTCCTCTGTTCCAGGTTTTGCTATAAAAGTGTAAAAATTGTTGTACGGAGGTTATTCACAGATGCAGAAGTTGGCCTCCATAAACCACTACGAGATACTAATAAAACTGTCCATGAACCTGTTCATGTTCCACAGAAACAGCAGAACTGTGGAATTATTCATGAGAACATCTGTCTTTAGTCACACCAGCTCAGCAACAGAAAACATAACCCACCATCCAAGCATTTGACTCAAAAGTCTTTAATGTGCTGATAATGATGAACTTTTAGCCATGGCTTTCTTCGCTGGGATTTAAACTCAAGATCTCTTCCTGAGATCCCCTCAGCCTGTACAGGTGCACCGGTGGTCATGATCTCCTCATGAAATCGCCTAAAGTTGTACTGATGCACAACTGAGGATCCCATTTCGAGTGACTCCAATGATAACATAAGATTTTATTTTTTTATGAAAAAAACAGGAAAACCAAAACTGTAAATAACTCAGTGGCTTTAGACAGGTTCAGAAAGAAGTGTGGCCTAGTGGGTAGGATACTTGCATCTAGACCTGGGTTTCGAATCCTACCTTCAGCATATCACCACTGGGATCCTGAGCAAGACTCTTAACCCCAAGTTACTCCAGGGAGACTGACCCTTTAGTTAGGGTCAGTTAGACTAGACTATTAGACTATAATTTCAGATAATTAGTTATTATCTGTACCAGCCCCAAACTCTTCATATCAGGCCCAAGTTTGCAGCATTCTATTAGTGTAGCAAACATGACTATTTCCACTGAAGTTGTGCTGTGAGAACTAGCAGTCAGTCAGATTAGCAGGATGTTCCTGTTTCTGACCTTGTGAAGCTCAGAGAGTTGCTGGTGTCTCAGCAGAGCTTCTTTGCTAGGAAACTGTCTCCTGCATAGCAGACAGGCGAGTTTGGTCCAGTCTGTCAGCTTCTCCTCCCTCTCCACACCCTCCTCTTCGCTGTCGAACTCTCCTCGGTATGCCGCAACTAAACCCTGAGGAGGGCTCCTCTGAACAGCAGGAAAAACAAAAGAAAGGGAAGGTTATCTCAAGCACAGTTAGTTAAAATGCCTATATAGACTGGTTCTGTAATTTCTGCAAATCTTGCAGGAAAACCCTCATTATTATCATCTATCTCTTCTATTATCAATGTAAAATCTACACTTTTATATCCTTTTATGTCTCTAAAACTATAACTTTTATCTGCTTATATGTCAACTATAAACTACCTGCAGTTATACAATCTACTGTTTCAACTGTACCTACAGTTCAGAGATAAATCTACATTCTGGGGTTTATGGTATTAGTATCAATTTATGTTGCTTTCTTCATGTTTGTCAAAGCCCACCAAGATATGTGAAGGCATGTCTGGGTTTGGGTTGGATAGCTTTAGGGTGTGTTTGGTTGGGTCTGATGGATGTGACTGCGTCTGGTTAAATGTGGCTGGATTTGGACAAACTTGGTTGGTTTAGGTTAAGTGTGCTTGGGTTTAGTTAGATGCGACGTTTTTTTTTTAGACTGATTAAGAGGTAAACCCACTTACCTCTCTCTCCTCAACATGGTCTATCAGGATCTGTGGTCGCTCAGACAGGGCACCCTGAACAAAACAAACTCAGTTTAAAGGTGAACAACACACACCCACACACCCACACAAACCCCTAAACGCAGGGTGGAATGGTCCGGAGCGCTCAATCCCTCTACCTTCTTTTCAAGGATGGCGTATCCGGCGTCAGCGCTGGCCGATTCTCGACGTTCCTCGGATCGTCCCATGTGTGTGGCAGCTGCCGAGGAACGGACGTTCTCCTTGTGCCGGTTCAGGCTCTTAGCCCAGCGCTCCATGTCTTTAGCTATCTAGAACCAACCAGAGGATAATATAGACTTCAGTAAAACAAAATTATACTCAAATATTGATACTTAGTTAAGATATATCTTCTTTCCACATATTTTAATGAGAACTGTAATATACCGTATCCTCACTTCCATTTCAGTCATTCCCATTTACAGTCTCAGCAATAAAAAAATGGGTAAATTAATGAGCTTTTGTTGATTTTTTGCAGTAACAAGAAAATTAAATTGATGTAGTTACTGGCAACATTTTAGAAACTGCAAAAATGTGTTATTTTGTTCATGAATTTATAAAAAACAAAAGCACCAAAAAATGTGTGTTGGTAAAGAGCGTGTTCCCTGTTGAGGACGTTACAAAATCTTTTTGTCTCCGATTCTTAACTCGGGTTTAATTTCTCTCTGTTGTGCTGGTACTGCTGTTTGGCCACTTTTCTGTTTCACTTTGGAGCTTCAGTGATTTATGTCAGACCAAGAAGAAATAAAAATAAACAGATTCTATAATATATAATTCTTCAATACGGATCTTATTTTAACACTAAAATTCTCAGATGCCTAAATTGACTGCGCCCTATATTGAGGGATCTGTGGGAAAACACTGGGCTGGTTCTGTGTTTACCTGCTGGGCCGTTTTGGTTTTGGGTTTGTCCTTCTTGTCTTTGCTGCCCAGAGCTGAGGGGTCAGAGGTTGTTGCCATGGCAGCAGCGTCTGTGGCATCAGTAGAGACCTGGGCAGAAGCCGGGACGTACGTGTGTTTTTCTCCATCCCAGTACATGTACTGCTGAGTGTGGGGGTTGAAGTAATACTGTAGGGGGGAAATACAGGAAAGTTACACATGGACACAATTAAAAGACCTATATTTCTCTTGCATTACATTTATTGTCCACTTATGATTTTTTTTAC
Source organism: Brachypetersius altus (assembly GCA_037974465.1). Taxonomy (NCBI): domain Eukaryota; kingdom Metazoa; phylum Chordata; class Actinopteri; order Characiformes; family Alestidae; genus Brachypetersius; species Brachypetersius altus. The sequence continues at coordinate 26,936,384 of JBBPDB010000134.1, forward strand.
TCATTTTTAATACATCATATTCTTCTTCAGTGTATTTTTATTCCTCAAAAGTGAACTGCTTCAAAACAGCAGAAAGTGTGGGGGTGAGTGGAAGGTGTGTCTGAGCACAGGAAATATAAGCGGTGCAGACAGAGGAACTGCAAATAAATTAATTCCTGTTAAAGACATTTTGTACATATGTTTAATATGTATGTTTGTTGATTTTTACAGTAAAAAGGGAGACATTTCTAATGGATTTTCAGATTTTTGCTTTTTTGATCAGTTGTGTCCAAATAGTTGTGCTGAAAAAAGGGCATGGGACACTTGTTTAAAGCTTGAACCTTTAGATCCCACGTGTGTATTACTAAGATGAGATTTCAACAAATAAAAACAGAGTAAATCAGTCTATAAGCAGTATTTGTTTTCCTACACGCTTGCCGTTTGCTGAGCTTTCATTCAGCGTGCCGCCGCTCGGCCACGTGCAACACTGTTACCTGTGAGCTGGGGTCGTAGTAGAGTCCAGTCAGAGGGTCATAGTAATAACCTGAGCTTTCATCATACTGATACGTGGAGACATCAGGATCAGCTGAAGGTAGGAAGTAGGAGTTTTTAATGGACAGATAATGAATAACATTCATTCACTGTAAAGGAAATGGTTAGTTTCTGCAGTAAGAATCCTACATTGTACTTAAAGTTGCTGTGAATCTCCAGAAAACAGAAAATATAACAATGACTTACGATAATGCTGTCGCTCAAACGCTGTTCCAGGTGTGGAGGGCTGAGGCTTTCCAACAATCTCAGCCTGCTGGGTTACCGTAGCCTACAGACACACAGTTTAGTCAAAAATAGCCCTTATGCCGCATTATCAGAAATGTAGCAGTTGAGTTGAGACATATTTGTTGCCTGAAGTGTTGCTCCTTTAGCTTTATCACTGGAGCAACGAGGCTAATGTAGCTAAAAAGTAATGGAGTCTTATGCCTCACCATTTAGCAGGCTAACTACATGGCTAAATCACACACACCTCAAAAGTGTTCGCTTAATCAAATGACCAGTTTCACCTTAAATGGTGCTGCAGTTATGCTCTGCTGCCTCAAGTGTGTGTAAGGTGTGTGTACCTGGCTGGGCTGTGTGTATGCCGCTGTTGTGACACTCGGCAGAGGAGTCTGTGAGGAAGAAATGAGGCCTCCACTTTCAGTTACAGCCACTGCAGCTGGAAAAAGTACACACACAAAGCAGTATAACTATATTTGTGAGGACATTTCACCGACACCCGTAATACTATACTGGGAATCCCCAGGTTACCTCACAGATTTGTTCCTTCAGTAGTGATATAACCCGAATTTTGGTGTTAGTCTAAACACACCCTAGCCTAGGTCACTTAGCGATTCTAACACAGCTGCAAGATGTCCCCACTTTAGGGGTGGGCGATATGACGAGAAGGGATTGTGAAGACATTCTAAGTACTGACGATCTGCCAAAGCAGAGAGATCGTAGTATCACTTATATCAGGGTCAGCAACTCTTTTATTCTTATGTTGTGGCTTTTGAAAATAAATAATTTAACATGCGGCTAACTGGCTATACCTATAATGGCTGGTTGCATCAATTGACCAGGTCGCACAAGACGCTACAACGCTGCTGCAGTACGTTCAGGTCTGCAGCCTGCCAGCATACATCCACAGCAAGTGTCCAGTGGACTTTGGACCCAGAGCCCATCATACAGCACCAGTATCCATATCAGAATAAGAATCAGAATCGCGTTTATTGGCCAAGTACATGAGCGACGGTCAGGGGTGTCACTCAAGCACAACAATATGTGAAAATACATGTGCCTACACCACACCCATACATCTAATAGACGCGATTCTGATTCTTATGAAATTACGTTAATTGACGCTGTCAGCCGTTCTAGGTGTTAAGTGCAATTTATTTTTATTCGTTGGTTTTTAATTATAGTTCTAAATTTGAAAATTATTGTAATCTCGTAACATTAAAATACAATCTTTTCAATTTTTTGTTTTTTAACTGTTCAAAATGTGTTCTTTGACCAAATAAAATTTCACAAGCAACACACTAGCCTAGTTTTTATACACAGCATAAAAATAAAAACCAATACATGCAGTATTATTGCTATTTCATAATTATTGTGCAGCTGTACAAGTCAAAGCAGAAACAACCAAATCAATGTTGATAATCATCTGCATATCTCTCTCACCTGTAGCCCCGCCCTCATAGGCCCCCATTATTCCAGGAGCAGATGAGATCAAGTCCGTTCCCGGGGCTCCAGAGCCTCTGAATCCCTCAGTGCTGCCCCCCACTGGACCCTCCTGCACAAATGCTGCTCCTGCCCCCTGCTGGTACACACTCATATCACCCCTGGGGACTCCAGCAGAAAGCTGCTGGGCCGTCTGGGGGAAGAACAATGGTAAAATAAGTCTGGGATGTCTTACTGTTCTGTTTACAGTCTTGTGCTGCAGGACGAAACACATGTTGTTCTCGTCATTTTTCAACATTAAAACAAAGAGAAAAAGGCATGTAGAGCTGGGCTACCTGAGAAACGGCCCACTGAGCCGCAGCGATGGCTGTACTGGCCACTGTAGCAGCACTAACACGGCTACCATCAGTAAGGAACACATCACTGAGAAAGAGAGAGAGAGAGAACAGAGAGAGAGAGAGAGAGAACAGAGAGAGAGAGAGAACAGAGTGAGAGAGTGAGAAAAAGATACAAAGAAAAAACAGAGACAAAAGAAGGAGAGAGGGGAAAAGATGGAGAGATGGTGAGAAAGAGAACAGAAAAACAGAAACAGGAATTATTTCATTTATGTCATAATTATTTGTAATAATAAAAAGAATAAATTGTACACACACACACACACACACACGGCTAAATTCCTAACCATTACTTTAAAGTTGTGCAGGACTAGCACAAAATCTTTTCATACATGTATTTTCAGCATAATTTTAAAGTCAGTGTAAATAAAATTCAATTAAGATCTGAGTGAAGGTTTCACACCGCTTGGAGCCCTTGGCGAATTCTACAGATACAATTTTCCCATCGATGGAGAGGGGAGGGTGAAGAGCCTGCAGAATCTGCAGCAGCTGAGACGCCTCCTGCACACAAGAGCGACAATCACCACCCAATTAAGCGTCAATAACAAGCAAGCTAGTTAAGGAATAAGTAAAGCAACAATTCGGCAATTTTGAAGTGAGGTGTGTTGATTTTAGGCCTGCCATTAATATGCTACAGTGAGGCAACAGCTCGCACTACCTGTTGGCTAGATTAGCCTCACAGCTCCTAAAAAAGTCACCAAACGAAAATCTTTAATTGATCGTTGATGTGCTGTAAATTTGGGAAACCAGGTAAACTATGCTTTAATTTTATACCCCCTGACATTAGCATGCCCCTCCTAACCCAATGGTCCCTGTTGGGAGTGGTTTGTGTGTTTTACCACAATGGTGGTGAGCTGCAGGAAGGCGAAGCCACGGTTGAGCTGGGTCTGCTTGTCTTTAATGAGCCGGACGTTGGATGGCGAGAGAGTGGCGAAGGGAGCGAGGGCAGACAGGATCGCCTCCAGAGTGGTGTGAGGACCCAGATTCCTCAGGATCAAGGCTGCACAAGGGATACACAAAACAACACGAGCGACATCCTTTTATTTGTCCATAAACTGCCCGTCAGGGGAAATGCTATGAATATAAAAGATCATGTTTGTTGCCATATTAAGATTAGATTAAACTTTATTAATAGTCTTCCTGCAGCTCACATACAAAATAACCACAAAGTCAAATATAAAAATAAATAAATGTAAACGAAATGTAATTACAAAGTAGTAAAATAGAAAAAGACGAATATCATACATTATATAAATGTATGTACACACAATAGTTTCTAAACAGTAATATATGTAATATTCATGGAATGTAATACACGTTATATGAGGAGTATACGTATGTAATATACAGAATATAACACTATGTAATGTGTATGTTAATTACACTATGTACATAAAGTATATTTTATGCATATGTTCTATATGCATGAAATATAAACTGGTGCACTATGATACTATATGTATGTAACACCATGTATAATATACACTGCATGTAACACACCAAGTATATATAATAATGTGCTATGTATAGTATGTATGTAAAATTTACTATATGTAATATATACTATATGATACTATTTGCACTAATGTATACTACTATATGTAGCATGCACTATATATGCAACAGAGAATGAAAAAGGAGAAAAAAGGGAGTGTGTGGGCCTCACTGTCGTTGGCCGCCTCGTTTGCTGGTGACGCGGTGGTGATGTTGATTAGGGGGGCAGCAGACTGGTAGATGGTGGGCAGAGGAAGTAAACCCTGTGAAGAGTCCTTTATCTGCCCCAGGGGCAACTCCTTCTGCTGCAGAGGCAGTTTGAGCTCAGCCTCTGAGGGGGAAAGAAGGCTTCATTTTTTTTATCTAAAAGCAAATCTTAAGAGCGGGAATCACTATCAATCCCTTGAAGCATCATCAAAATGTAAAGATATCAATCAGATCTTAGCCTTTAAAAACATTTTCAGGGACTTCAGTTAACTGAAGATCAGAAAACAGAATTAAAATATAGGTTTCTGACTTCAGTGCTGCTCACAACAAGGTGCAATCACTAATTATACTGGAACTTGTTTACCATCCGTTCTCCTCCATTTACCTGATTTTGGAACTCCACATTTGAAACATTTCTCTCGTCTCTTGAAGTTCTGCACTCCACACTGAAAAAGAAATATATACAGTACTGTGCAAAAGACTCTTTTCTTCAAAGATCCAGACTTTCTTCTAGTTTTAAAAATAGTTCTCCAGACTTCCTGATGGACTTTCAAAGACACTCAATTTCAGTCCAGTCCCTAAACCTGACCAGTTTCAGAGGAACGTTTTTTTTAGAAGACACATTATGACCTATTTAGGACGCAGTGTAACTTACAATGAGCTGTAAAAACAAACTGAAGTAAACAGCATGGAGCCGAATGTTGTGGTGCCCTTTTACACAACAGTGTCTGTTTTCTAAATCAGGAGAGCTGATCTAGAGTCAATTTCTATGGGGTCATAAATATGGAGAAATTTATTCCAGATCAATCTTGCTTTATGAACAGCAGAACTGATGTCGCCTGAAACAGCTGTGTTTATTACCTTGTTACACAGCCAGTCCTCGTTGGCACGGGGTTTGGGGTCGCTGTAGTGCATGGAGACCCGCTGTCCCAGGATGGTGAGAACTCTCTGAGATGAAAACAAAGCGAGAGAAGGAGGGGAAGAAGGAAGAGAGAGAGAACAGTATTGCAGTCAGGACAAAATCACACACTTCACAACTCACCTCAATAGAGAAGGCCAGCAAAAGTGTGAGAGAGAGAGAGTTAGAGAGAGACAGAGAGAGAGAGATAGACAGATATCACCTTCAGCTGGAGAAAAATGGGACGGACGCACCGTGTGAGAGAGTGTGTTTGGGACATCTCTCTCGGCCTGGGATTGAACACCCCCCCTCTCCTTCAGGGGAAAATAACTCCAAGCCACCCACCCCCCACCACAAAACCAAACAAAAAAACCTTGACAAACCCACAGAAACAATAATAATCCCCGCAGACCTCCAGCAGACAAAACAAGCAAAAATACATTTTGAAGCTCAAAAACTGAATAAAATATAAAAATGTAACAGTTTAACTCTAGGGGTGAATGGTTAAATACTGCAGTGTTAACAAATGATGCCAGTAAATGGTCTAAGATGTTCAATAGCTATACAGCACTGACTCAGAAACAGCTATCAGCTATACACACCTGTCACTCAACTCTGACACAAGTCTTTATTCTCTAAATGTGCAGCGTTTTAGCATCATTTTAACCTGAACAGTGGTGTGCGGCACTTCGTAACTACTGCAAGCTAACACCACAGGATCAAATTCAGCATTAATAACAATAACAGCAACTGTAGTGATGATAGTTACTAAAATGCAAATGATAATAATAATGATGAGTATAGTAACTGATAATACCAACAATAGTGATTATAATACTACTACTATAAATTATAAGAAAAAGAGTGACAATTTTGTCAACAACAACATCAAAACTTTTACTATTGAATTTAATTTGTTGTTGCACACCTACAGCCAAAGAGACAGTGGAGGCACCAGGCCTCAAACAACCCAATTTAAATTATAAACAAAAAGTAATTTTGTTAACAGCTCTACTAACTCCCCAAAACAATCATTGCCTACCCACAGTGCAAAAAAACATTTAATGAATAAATTAAAAAATTCACAAGCTTAATCATTTAATAATCCTTAAGACACTTTTGACTCATTAAACAAACTTACCCCACCAAACATTATTTCCTAGTAGGACAAGATGCCGTCACTATACTGTGATTTATGCAAGATGCAGTACTGTGCACAAGTCTTGATATCCCTTCATTTCTTTAAATTTTGCTTTTAAATCACACTGTTGACATAAAAATACTATTTAATGTCTGACAGGCCGTCTTTTCTCTGGCATTTTTGAGTAGATTAAATGAAAGAAATGTTTTAGGTTGCAAAGTGCCTACATATCCAAGGGGCCTAGAAAGTGCCTAGTTGTTCCAACCGCTCAGCATTCAGCACCACCAGTATACTGATCACGGCCTGATCATCTGGAATCATCTACACCTGTTTCTTCACTGGTTTAGGCCTTATGTTAGATGTACTTTGTGCAGCTTGAATGATTCATATGTTGGTCATTAAAATCCTTCGGGAAGCTGTTCCTAAAGACTACTTTAAAAATACAATAAAGTCTGGACCTTTGGAAGCAAAATATGAAGAAATGAGGGGGGCTCAAACCTTTTGCACAGTACTGTATGTGCCCTAACAAGAAATAATCTACAAACAAAAACATTTGACGATGTTGATTCCATCCAAGAGCGAGAGGGGAAAAAAGCACACCGGTGAATGTGTGCATTCAATGTACGGTACATCCCGTGCAGAGCTGTGTGTGTGTGTGCGTGTGTGTGTGTGTGCGGTGTGAGTGACCTGGTTGCTCTCCATCCAGCGGCTGGCCTCCTGTAAGTCATTAAACTCGACGAAGGCGAATCCTCTGCTCTGACCTGGAGACACAGCCGCCGGCCACAACAACAAAACAACAACGCAGTGAGGGGTTAGTTCCTTCACATCCAAACACACACAAACACAGAGAGAGAGAGAGAGAGAGAGAGAGAGAGAGAGAGAGAATGTTCATGTGTGTGTGGGAGGTGTGTGTGTGACAGAGAATGAGAATGTGTGTGTGTGTGTGTGTGTGTGTGTGTGAGAGTGAGTGAGTGTGTGTGAGAGAGAGAGCACGAGAGAGAGAGAGAGAGAGAGAGAGAGAGAGAGAGAGAGAGAGAGAGCGTGTGTGTGTGCGTGTGCGCGTGTGTGCGTGAGAGAGAGAGAGAATGTGTATGTGTGTGCGCGAGAGAGAGAGAGAGAGAGAGAGAAAGTGTGTGTGACAGAGAGAGACAAGGTGTGTGTGTGTGTGTGTGTGTGTGTGTGTGTGAGAGAGAGCGAGAGAGTGCGAGAGAGAGAGAGAGAGAGAGAGAGAGAGAGAGAGAGAGAGAGAGAGAGAGAGAGACATGTCCTGAACCAATTCTGTCCCCAATCCCAGTCCCACTCCTATAACTACTAATCCTGAACCAAAAATATTCATTTTTGTACCCTGCCAAAGTGCACAACACCTTCAGGCCCTGACCACATGTTCCTCTGTACCTACTGTTATAAGGATCAACCTAAATAAAAAATGATCACAGACCTCAGTATTTATCACAGTATTGACAGTAGATTGAGTCAGGGGTACTGACTCTGAGATTAATACTCATATTGCTTGTCAACACCCTTATTTGCTTGTCATGGAGTTTTAAAATGCAAAATTGTTAGCAGAGCTCAAGGAGAGCACAAGGAACCGTGCCGTACCCTGAACAAATGTTTTTTTCATACACAGCAAGCTGTACCTGAGCCATACCTGAGTGATATCTGATCCAAACCTTACCTGATGAGCTGTTCTTAATCTGTACCTAATAAGCTCTATACTTGAAAGGAGACCACAGTTTTGGGGGAGGGGGTTACTGTCCGTTCAAAATAATGAACAGCGGAGATTCAAACCAACTACTGGTAAGTCAGCAAAGTACAAGCTCTACAGTCTATTTGGACTGAAGATTAATTTCAGTGGGAGGTTTTAATGCTTTAAGAGATCTGACCGTTTACCAGGCCATCACTAACAAGTCAGCTGAGAGTTTTCCATCACTTGCCTAACTAATGAAAAAACAAACAAGACTATACAAAATAAAATATAAAAATTGGCTCTGACAGAAAAACCTTCTGGTTTCTTCTGGTTCAACTCCATGGACACTATGGGACAATGACCAACAATAAACTGTGGGGAGATCATTCTATGTCAGAAACACTGTTACTGATCAGAGATTCAATGGAAAATCAAAGCATTCTACAACTTGCATACCATCACAGTACGGTTCAGGGACAGCACGGTTCCTGTATACCTATGGAAAAGCGCCTTTATTTACCCGGACACAGACTCTAAATGTGGAAGATGCCACCAGGACCCCGCTGATCTTGCTCATACATTTTGGAACTGTAGATTTCTGAATTAATTTTGGATGTAAATCTTTGTTTCTCTGTCAGCTGCAACAGATTTGTCCCCTGATCCCATCCAAGGCTGTGCGATATGAATAAAATATGAGTACCACGATTATACTGAGACATATTGCAATAGTGCAGAACTCTGATTGAAATGTAGTACTTATAGTACAATATTAACCGAGAGATGAACATTTTTCTCTCTCAACAACTTAGATGTTACAAGAATATGTATTGAGGTATCATGTATTGTGACATTTTCTGAAGGATTTCAGTTTATAATATTTTTTCATAATTCACAAAAGGACGGGGTTTAAAGTGGCTGGGAGTGTATCTGTGTAATTCTGTATGTGGGAGAGAGAAGGAGTGTGTGACACTAGTGCTTTGCATCACACAGTGCTTTAGTGTCTGTGTCGACAGTGTCGGTACTTATTAGGTCACAAATACTCAAATGAAAACACATGCACACACAAGCACATACACACACATACAAGAGACATCTTGACATCATCCGTCAATTTTCACATTTGCAAAAACATGACACCTGAACAAACATCTGCAATAAAATCTACTCCAGGATACAGTTAGGACTTTACCAATACTGATATCAATACTCTTACATGAAAAGACATGAGAAGATTCAGCCGTTATTTGATTGTGAAGTTTTTGGCCAAATAGGGGTTTGCGTCCTGAATTTCCTGCATATATAATGAGGGAGGTGCATCGCTACACATGTTCTGGTGATGTGCAGAGTGCCGCTCCATCCACCCACTAATCCAATCCGGCATCGACCGTTTGAAAATAGGAATGCATTAACACTATCAGCAGCACCGTTTGTCAATGAGAGTCTTAAGATTTCAGCCCTGAGCAGGCAGGAACTGGGACTAGTTCAGTGCCACAGTGGATCAATTATCTATCTATTGCTTTTAATATATGTCTATATATACTATGAATTCGCTCTATATATAATTATTAGGGGTGTGCATAGATAATTTTTTTAAAATCTAGATTAATCTCATTGTAATCTTGAAATTAATCTAGATAGAAATTTTTATCTAGGTTAATCTAAATTAAAATGGCTCATTTGAATTCAGCCGAAGGTCTGAAGCCCCCCCCAAAAACAAATGATCCCAATGCCTGTTTTTATAGTGTAAACCATAAATATGCCTCCAAATGTTCTCCCAGATCACTTTAATTT
>JBBPDB010000134.1:26946289-26956607 GCA_037974465.1 Brachypetersius altus
TCTGGATACTTTTTTTCTCATTTTGTCTCTCATAGTTGAGGTATATGGTGAAAATTACATGCCTCTCATCTTTTTAAGTGGGAGAACTTGCACAATTGGTGGCTGACTAAATACTTTTTTGCCCCACTGTAGCACCACCTACCAATCACCAACAATACAACTGCAACCACCTTGCAATACTCTATTGCAAGTTGCAATAACAACTTTTCAACCACATAATGACCATCTAGCAAAGCCCTAGCAACTGCTTGAAGTTCATGATAATAGTGCCTACCTGAAATACCACCTAAATACTGCAACTATTTAAAATACCACAACAGTTGCTTACCAACACCATATCAACCACCTACCATAAACTTAGCAATCAGCTGCATATAACGCAGCAGCAACAACTTAGTAATCACCCAGAATACTATAGAAGTTAACTAGCAAACCCCAGAAATACAAGCATCTATTGAAACAAGCAAATAAGGTATTAGTTATAATAACAACAAAACAACATTAAACACAGCAAGCCCACTATCTTCAGCCATGCAGTGTTATATTAACTATTTGCTCTCCCCCCTCTCTTCTGCAGAACTGTATCACCACATGCACAGTGGAGCACCGATGCCTCGCTATGAAATAGATCTGTGCTTCGGAGAAGAGTTTCCTGATGCCAGTCACCCAAAGAGCAGGAAACTCATAACAGCACAGGTTGGTGCTCACAGCTCAATCAGCCTTTACCAGTGAAGATGAAGGCCCACCCCACCATTGCCTTTTAAAGTTATATTTAGATCAAACATTTTGATTTACTTCTTGCTCAAAATGAAGTGTGTCATTCAAGACATGTTCCTGTGTAGTTTGGAACTATATGACTCACTGTCATCTCTGAAAGTAAGAAAACAAAGAAATTCTGGCTTCTGCACCCCAATGGTGTTCACCCCAGAATGGAATCGTGCATACATGCCTAAATCCCGAAATAGCTATTTGTTACAAATTTCATATCAACCATTCAGCAACAACCTGGAATATCCTTGCCAACACATAAGATACCGTCTCCTGAGACGGTAAAACAAAGAAATAATCCCATAGGATAATTGGGTATCTTAGCAAAAACCTAAAATACCATAAAAGATACCTACCAACACTATAGCAACCACCTGGAACACCTAACAACCCTCTGAGGTACAGTAGCAACTGTGCATCTAAAATGACCTTTACCCTAGCAACTGTCTGAAGCATCATAGTGGCTACCCGCAGTCCCACATCAACATTGCAGCAACTTCTCTGATCCCCACATCGACCTGAAATGTCACAGCAGCCAGATAAGATACCATAGCAAACAATAAGAAATAAGCACAGGTATAACCAGCTATAACTCCATAACAACTTCCTACCAACACCTTAGCAACCACATGCGACACCTAACAATGGACTGAGATACCATCCATAGCATAGACAATGTAGGGCAGTTCATCATTATGGTACCTCAGACCGTTGTTAGGTGTTCCAGGTGGTTGCTATGATGCTTACAAGGACGCACACGCACACGTGCACGCACAGACACACACACACACACACACATACACACACTCAGTACCTGTGAAAGTCACTCCTGGCCCTGGAGAACTCAAAACTTTACACGTTTTTCTGTGTTTTCCCTACATCTCACACACCTGCTTCACCTCAGCAGCTCATTATCAAACCCTCCATGAGCTGAGTCAGGTGTGTGTGTGTGTGTGTGAGCGTGTGTGTCTGTGTGTGAGTATGTGTGAGTGAGAAAGACAGAAGTGTGAGTTTCTGGAGGGGGTTTACTTTGCAGAGCCATGATTAAACTTTAGCTGTTTCATCACTGCAAAAGAAAATCCTCCTAGAGCTGCACTAAAAGGGCAATTTTACTGCTGCACTGGAATTAAAAGGCCTTAAAGGCTGTAAATATTGTTTCAAATGGTACATTTACTTACGGTAAATAATTTGACTATTGTTGGATTACATGAAGTCCTCAAAACACTGAGTAAATCACCTGGAATCTAATTTGCATATTGTAGCCTTTTGTGGTATCAATATTGCAGATGTCATGATAATGATAATTGTAATTAAGACATATTGTGTAGTCCTACTGGGTCTTCACCAAGAGAAACATAATCCACCACTGTGTTTAGGTTACGCCTAAATTACACCTTTTTTAAGAGTCTAGTAAATTCCGGGCTCATATTGCAAAAAGCCAACAAATTTTAAGACGTTTTATAGTCTGTGTTTTGAAATGAGACATTCCAAACATGGAAGCTAACAAGAGCTTTTTTACATACATCAAGCTAAATGTTCAAATAGAAAGAAATTATGAAATTTTTTTTGATATTCACCACAGAAGAAAAGTTGTTTAGGTATTTGCTAAAAATTTGGTGTGAAAACCTGAGAAATGCTGGAAAAGGGCCAATTAATTTGGAAGGGTTTGTCACAGTTCAAGTATTAAGATATTGTTGATATCTATATATTGTTTCTTAACTGGATTCGTGTATTAAAATAATAAGAATTATTATAGCTATTATAATGACTAACCCAGATTGGAAGTGTTTAATATGTGACCAGTAGAGGGAGCCAAAATTCAGAGTTACCCAGTGATGGATTCTCTCTCTTTCTCTCTTGTTTTTGTCCCTTTCTCCTCTTTTCTCTAACCATTTCTCTTTCAATATCCCTTCTTTCTTTGCATACTATATTTCTCTCATTCTCTCACACTCTTTCCTCTTTCTTTCTACTGTTTTTAATGTATCTGTCTTTCTCTTCTGGTGTGTGTAGGTGGTGCCCTTATTTGCTAAGGAGTTTTTTTTACGGCATTCAATCACTCCGGAACGGCTGGACACACAAATCCAGGACATCCAGAATGTCCAGAACATCCAGAATGTAAAGCCGTCTGCAATGGGAAACAGAAAACAATCCGAACTGCAGGAGTGAGATCGTCCTAAACACAAACACACACACACACACACACACACACACACACACACACACACATATACACACATACATGCATGCATACACACAAACTCATATACAGTGTGACCGGGACAAAAAATGGCCCAGGCATTTTAGGGTAGAACTGCCTATCACAGACAGTTACGCACCCCACCCATCTTTGCGTTCCCATTAATGTGTCCACCAACAAAGTAGTATTCAATAAAAGTAGTATTCAACAAAGTAGTAATCAATAAATTGTGAACTCACCCAATCACAAATTATGCAGTTCAATATTTTAATGATTTTATGGAAACAAAGAGAGGGCAGTCTGTGTGTGTGCATGTGTGACAGAGAAAGAGGGAAAAAGTGTGGATGTCTTTCATGTCTGTATATTATTCATAAATACCTACAGAAAAGCTGCCTCTTACACCATGCCCCAAAAATTCACTCCCAAACAATAATAAATTAACTGTTAACTTTCAAAAGACAATTTATTTCAACATGGAATGCATAAAAAAATAACTTAAATGTCTATTATTTTAACAAGTGTACACAATGTTATAAATAGCCTTTCTCCTAGCGGCAATACTGACGATATTATTAGCTGATTTTACTGGTGTACTTAACTGTAACTAGCGCAACTGTAAAATAATTTGTGTTTTATTGGTGAGTTATCACCATTTTGCAAACAGGTAGTTTATATACCAGCACTAACTGTCTTGTATGGCACAGATTTATCAAGGGTGGTTAATGAGTTCCTTTACTCATGAGTGTTCTGAAAGCTGTCCAGCTTACCACAGGTTCACTGCCACCACCGTCACCATCATTGGCTGATGAAGGCTCTGCGGCAAAAATGTCTGTAATTTGGCACATTTGGCAGCGTCTGCCGGAAGTGCCAATTTTTTTCTCTTGCAGTTTCTCTGTGCCTCCTTTGCGTTTTCTCTCTATCCGGATGCATGGACACAGCGCAGAGCCATAGGAGGCAGTGTTTAAAGATATGATTGGGCCAGCCCCGAGTCAGTAAATGAGCCACAAAGGAGTGTTTCAGGGGCTGGTCGACATGAAATAAACTCCTGTGCTAACTTTTTTGACGAATGAATTACGCAAGCACAGGGACTCAAGCGAAAGGAGAGTGGTGTTTAAAAAGTTGTTTGAGCCTAGAGTCACTTGAGCTGCTAGTCTTAAGGGCCGGTCAGACCAAAAATAAATAAAAAAAATTAATAAACGGTCGGCCCAAATAGCATGTCGGCCCACCGGGAAAATGCCTGATACGCCAGATGGTCAGTCTGACACTGCATACACACATAAATACACATACATACTTACAAACACACACAATGTCTTATACTCACACACACACACACACATACAAAGTCACATACACACACACACACACACAAACACACACACACACGCCAGCTTCAAGAGTACTGGTTTGCCTTTATGGTCACTGAACCAATTGTCATTGTTTTAAAGGAAATTTTCAGTCAAAAATGCTAATGTTCCTAAAAGTGAATGGAGGACAAGGGCCTGAAAGTTAGCAGTGCTAATATTATGCTAACTGGTGCCCTCAGGTGTCTAGTCATTGTTTGGTAACCTGTTTGTTCACAACCTTCTTAAAGTGCCAGTACTTTTTATGTGTCTTTGTCCTTAAAGGTTTGATTTATAGTTGTTATGTTGTAAAAAAGCTTTTGGTAACTTTTATTTTTCCAAAGTAACTTTTAATTTTCTTATTATTTTCTAGTCTAGACTAAAATAATTCTAGTCTAGACTCAAATAAAGCTATTCTAGTTTCTTACTATTCTAGATTTCCATGATTGTGTACATGAACACCGATCATATATTTATTTAATCAGTAATTAATTGTTTATGTAATACTTGCAATAAACTCCTCATGCCGTATAAATCTATAAAGCGTTCTTTTATTTCTAGCGAACACTGTATTACAGTCTCACGATTTTAAAAATATACAATTTTAGAGCTATACATTTATAAAGAAAAAATAACATTCTGTTTAGATTTTTTTTGAAAAAAAAAACAACATACAACAACAACAAATAAAAGAGAAACTTAAAAAAACCCTAAAGTGAAAGAGTGTGCTTGATCAAGCATGAATACCCGTATCTGAGTTTGAAATACTTTCCGTAAGTTTTTTTTCTTCCCTGCTTTCAATCATACAGAAAGGTAAAAAGAGGGAAAAAATACAAATGAACATTAATAAAATAAAATTAAATGAAAGCACATCGCGAGGTCAAATGCGCTCTCTGAAGCATCACTTTCCAATATGTCATTTTAGCACCGTTTCTCGTGGAATTTTTTTAAAACATTTTTTTGTGGAAAAACACAAGGGGGCGCTCTTGCTTCTTGTTTCTTAGTGTCTTTCTCCCATTTGCGAGGACACATTGGAGTGTAATGCTCGGGTGAACCAGCATGTTGACCCCGCGCTGAGAAGCCTGGCTAAAGGTTGCTGATACATTCACACCTGGCCTTCATTGATGAACTGTTGTGCTGCCAGACTGAAGGACTGCCAGACTGACTGTTTGTTGGACTGCAAGACTGCCAGACTGCCAGATTGCTAGACTGCCGCACTGCCAGACTGAAGGACAGAAGGACTGACAGACTGAAGGACTGCCAGACTGCCAGACTGAAGGACTGCCAGACTGCCAGACTGAAGGACAGAAGGACTGCCAGACTGCCAGACTGAAGGACAGAAGGACTGACAGACTGAAGGACTGCCAGACTGAAGGACAGAAGGACTGACAGACTGAAGGACTGCCAGACTGCCAGACTGTAGGACTGACAAATTGCTGGACTGTGAGATCGTCAGACTATTAGGCTGCTGTACTGACAAACTGACAGACTGACAGAATATCATACTGACAGACTGACGACCAGTTGGATTTGAAGCGCGAAAAAAACTGCATTTACGAAAGTAACCATTTAACTTTTACGTTCTTTTATATATATATATTTATAGCATATTCATAGAACAACTGTAAGATATATTCATATATTTATATATATTCTCTTTTTTCCATCCAATATTATTTACTTTATAATACTGATCGAAAAATTTGACCCTGAAGAGAGAGAGGACACTGTTGCTAGGCGACCGTTACTAGAACAGACAGGTAACCGTAACTGCGTGGCATCAAAGACAGGTGCTTCTGATTGTCTCACGAACAGACTGGACAGTCGCGCTGCGCATTTTGGGCTTCACTAGCATTACGTCTATTTTCCTCCGCCCCCCCACAAACCCTGCCCACAACACCCCCTACAATCCCCCGCTCCACACCCGTGTAGCCGATAGAACGTTGGAAGGGAGGCCGGTTCTCGAGGCTCTTCTGGAGTGACCCAGAGGTCACAAATAAAAGTCGAGTTTGGTAAAATCCGCCCGTGTGCCATGAGGTCCCACTGGAAATGAGGTGACCAGTTGAGGTCGAGGTCAAGGTCAAGGTTAAGGTCGAGGTTGGGGTTGAGGAGTTCACATTACAGACCGTTCTGCTCAATTCTGATTTTTCAGATCCAGTTCCGTCCCACTTTTCATATTCATCACTTTTCTTGTTTGAATAGTAACAACAGAGCAGTTCAATATTATAAAAATGTACTTTTAGATATTCTTTTTCTCAGAAGGTTGAGAACAAATTTGCTAAAATTAGTTAGTAGAGAACTTTATTAGGACTTCATTCTGGATTCTCATATTTTAGAACTTTATTCCCCCTAGGTGTAAAGTTTCTAGAATTCATTCTGGATAATATGTTTATTGAGTTTCATTTTAATGTACTTTTTTAATGTACTTTTTATAGAACTGTTTTTCTAGGTGTGAAATTGGTAGGAAATTTATTTTTGATATTAATTTGACAGAACTTTGTTCTGGTTGTAGATTTTATTAGAACTTTAATGAGACTATTAGCTTTATAGAATTTAATCTGGGACATTAACTTAATAAAACGTTCTAAGTATTAATTTCATTCTTAATATTTTCCTAGAACATTCTGGTCATTCATTTGATTACAGTTTCTTGAATGTAAATTGGATATGAACTTCTTCTGGAAATTCATTTTATAGAACCTCATTTGAAATATCAGCTATATAGAACATGGATGCTAGTTTCATTCGTGAGCCTTCCTTTCTCTTACTTCCTTCAGCTGTCATGCTAATATCATATCAAACTAAAATCTGAATTTTTCGTCCAGATATTCACTTTAACCCTGACACTGAGAGACACTGATAGACAACCTGAGTACCATTAAGAGCTTTATCTGTCTGTTTGCTAGCTCCCTAATTTAGCTAACCCAGCTAACCTAGTGTTTTAAATGCACTTTGCTTCATTGCTGAGGATGAAATCTTCAATCAAGTTTCCTTGAGGTATCTCTGAAGACCCATTTGGCCGTTTTGATGCTCTCTGGACATATGCACTTTTTTCCAGAAACTGCTGATAGTTTAATTACCCTGTTTCTGCCCTGTGTGTGGCGTTATAAGCAAAACCGCTGACAAAAATCAGGAGAATATGCACAATGAACACATGGATCTGAGACCTCTCTGGCCAAAAAATCGGATTTGCGCAACTTCAGACCCTGCAATGTGAACATAGCCTCACTGCTGTCTGACTTGTTTGCAGCCTTGAGGTAAATCCAGGCAGGTCCCGTCTCCGGCCTGCAGCTCGGGGGCCGACCATCGTCTTTTCCGGGGGGGTGGCTTCTCCTGGCTCTGCAAATCAGATGGAGGGATTTGGGTGGATGGAAGGGGTGGAGGCGCTGGAGGTGGAGGCATCCTTTCCAACCCCTGTGCTCTGACCTGCGTGGTGTCTGACTTGGTGGTGGTGGTGCGGTTGTGCCCGCGTGGTGCCCGGGAGTGGGCGGGGTTTGAAGTGGAGTTGGCCGAGGAGGGTGTTGGGGTCAGCGCCAGGCAAACATCACCCATGCTCAGCTGGCGGCAGGGCAGGCCGTAAAGCTGGACACTCCGCTGAGGGCTGCAAGAAGACCACCCACGGTCCCTCACGAAAAATGGATACTCCTCTAAAACGGTCAGTAATTCCTGCAAAAAATCCCAAAAAAACAAATAAAACAACAGATTAGAAACTTGTTAAGCTAACAGCTTCGACTGTCAGGAATGCCAGGTACTACTGAACTGACATCACTGACACAATGCAGCACTTGCCAATAAAAGATCAAGCAAAGATTCCCCTCTGAGGTAGTACTAGGCCTAAATAAATAAATAAATAAATAAATAAATAAATAAATAAGCCAACTCCCAATGAATGTTGCTAAGGTGTGTTCAACATTAGAGGCATTGCTAGGTGAATTTTCTCATGAACAACTGCCACATACTATGATATAATGCAATAGAAAAGTTGTAGTCATAACAAAATACAGTAACCCCCCACGTTTCGCGGGGTTACATTCCAAAGGCACCCATGTACAGTGAAAAACTGCATTGTTGTGTTTTGGTTAAAAAAATGTCTATAAACTTCCTATTTATGTAAAGCTGAAATATGCCCCCTAAACTTCAGTGAACACCAACAGCGCTAGAACGTAAATACCGTGGCGAGTGGGAGAGAGGACGCAAAAACACACTGTTCTTCAAGCAAAACGTCTTTCATTCTCAACTTCCAACGCTTTGATCAGACGTTTGCAACACAACCAGTACTGCGCCCCCAGTAGGAATGCCCTGAAACTGCATCCATCTCACCCAGAGCTCTTGAGATGCCCTCACGATACTCCAGCAGTTAACACTCTAGCAAGATGGGCTTAACCATACAAATCATACACAGAAACACACATAAGTTTACAAACTCTACTTGACAAACATCTGCTCCCCCTCTAAACACATATAACTGGGCCAAGCGTGCCCCCCTCGTCCTCTGCAGGGTTACTGCTAGGGCATGGCGCTTAGCAACTCAGCACAAAAGTAGGAGGGGGCGTGGTGGACGAGACCCGGACATCACAAAAGCACAAAAAATGCAAGGATATCTGCCTTTTCTGTGCAGGTGATTCCGCAAATAATGTTTGTTTGGTTCTCAGAAAAATTCTGCGTGATACTGAATCCGTGACTGCTGATCTGTAAAACTGAGGGATTACTGTGTATTAATTCCGTGTTTTTCTCCAAAGTGGGTTGAATATTGAACAGTTCATTTTAGAGATTTTGACAATGATGATACTGAGGATAACATGCTGCAATATGATATTTCATAATCTCTATAAAACACCCTTTTACTTCAAGCAAATAACCAAAGCTAATCACTTCTGTAGGAGTGTGATAACCACTCATCGGTCACACAACATGGGGGAGGGGAAAATGTTTTCCACAGGACTGTTGATGCTATGGGGGCCTTACTAGATGTATGTGTTATTTAAAGTTCTTTTTAGGTTGTCAACAAAAATAAATCAAAGAACCAACAGATAAACTTGGATAGCAATTATATATTCATCCATTTTCTGGAGGTTTAAATAGCTGGTCAAATTGACCCCAAGCACAAGGGAACATAACATGAGGGTTGAAGTGCCACCAGCCAGAGGGCCAGGAAAGTGTTCAAATTATTAATGGCCACACTGATGTCTTAAGTAGACCCCAATGTGCAAATTACGAGAAACAGTAGCTTGAATTCACTTCTTCCTTTCACTTTTGTTGCTAAAATACATCTGCACTACAACGACAGACCACTTCTGCTTTGCCTGTTTGAATTAAGCTCAAAAAGAAGTAACCAAGAATAAGCACAACACACTGGAAGAAAAGTCCATTATCAACATTCATGACCGTGGAGCACCTGGAAACCAGCTAAGATATGTATATAAAAACAAAACAGAATGTTGCCCCACAGTTTCCGTGCAGTCACAAGTTTTTTGTTGTTAGGGGTGGGGTGGGAATTGGTGGTGACATAGGATTTGGTTGACTGGTAGCAGGGATGGAGGGTTTTAAGTTTTGCTGACTCACTAGACAACGACTAGTGGTCAAATTGTGTGTATTCTTTTATAAAAACATGGTACAGTGATTCTGCATTGCAGATCAAGCAGCAATTGGCCAGTGGTCCAACTGTTCTGGTCAAATTGATAGTACTCCAGTCCAGTGGTGGTTGGGGGCACTGAGAGGGTAAACTGTCAGAATGGTAACCCTAGACTCCGACTCTAGACCCTAGACTAACCCATGACTCCTAATGCCTGGGATTAATTCATAAGTTGTAATGACATGACTCTAAGTAATGGATATGAACTTTCTCTGAATACTAGATTCTAGATTTAATCAAGATTTATCTAGATTAAAATGGCTCATTTGAATTCAGCCGAAGGTCTGAAGCCCCCCCGCCCAAAAAAAAATGATCCCAATGCCTATTTTTATAGTGTAAACCATAAATATGCCTCCAAATGTTCTCCCAGATCACTTT
>JBBPDB010000134.1:26959100-26980974 GCA_037974465.1 Brachypetersius altus
GTGTTAAGGGTCTTGCTCAGGGACCCAGTGGTGGTGCTGAAGGTAGGATTCGAACCCAAGACCTATTGGTCTGGAGGCAAGTATCCTACCCACTGAGCTACCTCCATCCACCCATCTGGCGAGGATGTGAATTAGATGTGAATAAAGGGGTTAACTACATAAAGGAGCAAATATGACAATCACACAAAAAACAGCAAAAGAAACTGAATTACAGTCTCACCTCTCCTTGACATGCAGAGAGAAAAAACTTCCCTGAAGAAAGGATGAATAGAATGAATGACACAGACAGCAGAAGGGCTCACAATGGTCAGTTCACTGCAGTATGGGATTTTCAGAATTAAGCAAAATTTAATGCTGTGTTCATGCCAAAACAGAAACATGAGTTTTTCATCCTTCCTGGCCTAGAATAAGAAAAATCATTTCATAAACACCTCAATAAAAACTCCTATATGCTAAAACAACAATATATATATTGATCAATAAATCACCTCAATAAACACCTTAAAACACTAGAATAGGAGATATTCCATATATGACAGCAATAAATGCTCCTAGCGTAATAGATATTAGTCCATGAATGACCTCAATAAAGTTTATAGTCCACACTGACAAACTGAACTTACTAATTTGCATAGTATCTCGGTTGTCATGAAGTAAGCTGCGTTTCTGTCGCTCAAAGCCAGATCATTGAGACTCTAAAAAGTACAAGGAGTTCTGTTTTGACAGGGTTAAACCTGTGTTGCCTCCAGGGTGCATGCAAAAAAAATGGTGCACTGAATTTGCTCGATTCGAACATGTGCATCATCGTTTCCACATGAATAAAACATATCACACCAACACAACTCCGTCTTTCAGCTTACATTTGGCAGCGACTGCGTTTCTGCGGTTCATTTATGTGAAAAGTATGTATATATTAAAGTGGATGGATGTGATGCATGTACAAATTTGACTCAGAAATGTCTTATGTTACTTAAAAAAAAAAAAACTAAAATGGAACACTGTGATGTTGTTTTCGGCTGAGTGGTTGGAGGACGTGTTCACGAGAGATTCCTCTCCCTTTTCTTCCGTCTCCACTCGGCAAAAGAAAAGCTAAAGTGAGGGTGCAGTATGGGTTCAGAGGAACCCGCAGCCTGGATGCTCTTCAGAGCTTTGATTCATCGGAGCTGGACTCTCTCTGCTGTTTTCTGGCTTTAGACTCTTACTGAGTGTTCAGTGAAACGACTGCCAGAACAGCCTCCTGGAGGAGCCCTGACTGTCTGAGGAAATGAACTACATGCCACCCAGCTTCTCCTGGACCAGCAGAAATGTATTAATGGTGGCATCTGCATACAAAAAAGTCTGGCTACCCCAATAACATAGCAATGGTGTGGAAAAATATGAACAAAATTCAACTTCACCCAGAAACAAGGTTCGGTCAGTCAGCTGGTTGCTTGGGCAGTGATTGGATGACTGACCGACCAGCTGACTGATGTACTGAAAGAACAACCGCCTGACTGACCGACTGACCAACTGACTGACATAACAACCAGCTGACAAATTGACTGGGTGGAAAAATGAATGACTGATCAACTGACTGCCGAAAAACTGACCTATCAGTGAGTTGACCAACTGAATGACTGACCAGCTGTTCAGCTGATGAGCCAACCAACTCACTGACCCACTGACTAGCTGACAAATGGACTGAATGACGAATTGACTGATTGACTGTCCGAACAACTGACTCACTGACTGACCAACTCAGCTGCCCAACTGACTAATCAACTGAATGACTGATTGAACAACTGAACCTGACCTCATGAAAGGATGTTGAACAATGGTGAAGGTGAACGTATCTACACACTTATTGTTCATTCCAAACATCACAGTCTTAGGGCAAACGGACAGGAGCTCCAGCCTCCCTCAGGGTCCGTCTGGGAACCAGATTTCAACCAGTCTCACAACAGCAGCTACAGATGAACACTTTTCAGACAGAGGTCAGTTCAGCTGATTCTGTTTTACGTTGTTAGCATATGCTGTAGATAAGTGACTGGGATGTGACATAATTTGCTTGGTTTTTGTGTGAAGCTGCCACGATAATGGGTTTATTCTTATTTAGCCAAAACACCACACCGAAACGGAAGAGTGATGGTTTCACAGTGGCTGAGGAAACGGCTGGGAAAACCATAAACACGAGCCTTTAGCACCCTTGTGGTTTTCCGTATGGCTGCATTTCAGAGACGAGATTGGACTCCTCCGCCTGGCTGGAGTTTTCATTTCATTGTTTAGAGATGGGAACCAAGACAGAAGAACGAAAAAAATAGAAAATTAACCAGAACAAAGCAAAAGCTAAAACAATGCAAGTTCACAAAGGCAGAAAAAAACAACACATGCTCCACAAGTTTCCTTTGTTTGCCATTTTTGTTCAGAGAAACATAATTCCTTCCCTCCCCAACGTTCTCCCTCTCCTCATAATATTTCTTGTTTGAACACATGTCGCACTGCGCGCGCTGGAGAGGGATGAAGTAGCAAATTTTGAGCGCTGCTATTTTGGCACAGGCGAAGGAGACAGACGCCAAAGCGCTTCATTAGCCCCAATGGGAGAGAGATGGATCTGCAGGCTCATTGGAAGTCTATCTGCAGTAAACACAGTGGCAGTCTGGAGCTTAATCCATCATGAGAGAACAGCTTGTTCCTCTACAGAACACAATCCAACACCAATCCATCTAACATCACTCCATCCAACACCATCCAACATTACACCATCAAACATCACATGAAACACCATCAAACATCACAAGATCAAACGCCACATCATCCAACACAATCCAAGATAACACCATCAAACATCTCACAATCCAACACCAAACATCACGTAGTTCAACACATCCAACATAACTATTTAATACCAATTCATCTAACATCACTTCAATCCAACAGCCTCAAACACCAGCCAATATCACACAAACATCACACTATTTAACACCAATCCGTCTAACATCACTCCATCTACCACCTTCTAACATCACACCCTTTAACACTAATTCATCTAACATAATCATAACAATCATAAGCATCACAAAATTTAACACCAATCAGTCTAACAGCCAATCCAATCCAATATTACATCCAATATTTCTCCATTCAGCACCAAAAAACTCACCATCTAACATCGAACCATCCAACGACATTCTATAGAACACATTCCATTCAGATATGAAGCCACAGTGGTTAACAAATAATGGAAGTACATTCATACATATCACAGAAAAAGGCAGCATTAGCAGTAATCACAACTTTATATTAATATTAAACAGATCATCTTTAATCATTTAATAACTTCTAAGCTCTTTTAGTGTCTGATTTCTACATTAGTGTGAGGAGTGATTTAAGACTTCTGAAGTGTGCAGGAATGCAGAGTGCGATCAGTAAGTGAGATCCGTTCAGACCTGGCGGTCTAGGGGCTGCAGCGTGTGACGTGGGAACATTGTGGGATTTTTTCGCTGTAAGGATTTAGCGAGGCCTCCTGCAGAAACAAATCTGCGTGCGGTGAGGGGCGGCCGGCCTTCTCTGGGCTCCGAACACTGGCTTAGTTCAAAAGCCTCCCAGAAAAGCCGATTTCGGTAATCTGTGGAAGCCAAAGCAGCACATAGACAAACGTTTGTGAAGGAGTGTTTTAACCAACCTGAACGGACCGCGGTGCAGGATTTTCCCGACCAGCCGCAACTGGAGAGAAAGTGATAAGTGCCCACAAGTGTGGGCTTCACCACGGCTCTTGAAGCCACTGCTCACCAGAAGATTTTAAATGAATAAAAGTGTGTTTATCTGCTATTAGTTACCCCTCCGAGCTGGAGAGCTTATAAGAAAGTCATGGTTGATTTATGATAATAAGGAAGAATTAGATCCAGGTAAAGCTGGGGGATATTCCATCATTTCTGGAGCTCAAGATGTAATTTATTCATGTTATCACTCCACAAGCCTAGTTCAGGAAAGTAATTGCCTTATCCAGGCTCCACCCACAAATAGATCTTCAGTAGTTTGTTTTTGGGGTCTAAACTAGTTGTAGCGTAAACAGGTTTTAGTCAGTTCTAGATAGGTTAGAGCTCCCAGCTCCAGACTTCTGAATATATTAGTGGTATCACTCCAAAAACCCTGTTCAAGAAGGTAATTGTCCAGATCAAGAGTAGTTTGTTTTAGGGTTTAACAAGCTTGTTGTTGTCCCTGTCCAATAACAGCTACAGGGGCTTTTAATCTCCAGGGCATTTAATCTCAACATTACTTAAAGAGATGCCAGTGTTTTGTAAATCTCATTCAAGCTAGCAACCGAAGTTATGGAAGAATAAATTGGTGGGCGGAGCCTAAATTAACTGAGAAGTTGAATGAATTGGAGTTAGGTGTGGTGGAATAAGAGGACAGGGGAAAAAAACAGGACTGAGATTGGAAACCTGTCTTGAGGGACTCAATATAGGACACCTCCTCTAACTCAGGGTTGCACTCTGAGATACTAACTGTGGATCCTTCATGTAATCGGGTTTCATTCAGCTCTAGATATATAATGGCTGTAGTGTAATCATGTTTCAGTCAGGCATAGCTCCATCACTTACTGTAGAACAATAGTGTATGAAGGTTTCAGTCAGGTCTAGATACATAACTGCATGTAGAGCTGTTGAGTAATCAGGTTGAAGTCAGGTATAGATCCATCACTGACTGCAGAACCACAGTGTAAACAGGTGAAGTTGCTCTTTAAGGGAAAAACAGCAGAAGTGAATTATGTGCCCAGCAGGACTCGTGCTGTTTCTAAACGGGACGTTTCTGTTCTGAAACCCATCTGAAGAGGGTTCTGGGGAGCCAGGTAATTTCTGATCAGGATGAGGGCCAGAAGAACATGCAACGTGAAAAACGAGCGGGTTCTCCGACTTCTACACAGGTGCACTTTGTCATTTTCTTTTCTTCTTCAGCCAAACCATCATCAGTGACACGTAAGAGGCATTGATTTTTTTCTTTCTTTATTCTTTTTTTTTTTTTTGGAGTGTCCATTGATCTTCACACTCCTCCAGCGGTGGAGGGCCATTGATTTCTCTCCCTCTCGTCTCTCTCTCTTTGTTTCTCTCTGGTAAATAAAGCCTTAACCCCAGTCCGGATTTCACACTTGGTACAAAAGAGCCTCTTTTCCCCTGCACTTACTAATAAACAGCTCATTCTACATTGTTCCGAATGAGAACTAACTCTATCTCCTGGGGGTGGGGTTTGGAGGGGTAAATGAGTGTAGGCTGAATATATTGGTATTCATAACCCACCTGTTCACTGGAGAAATTGGATTTTGCTGTAAACAAACTGTAAATGAGATTTCTGCTCGAGCCTCAACTCTTTGTCTATTTATTAATTTGTTTAAATTGCTCCTTCAAAGATGCCCCCCCAGCAAAAGCCACCTGAGGATGGTAACTGTGATATACTGTGTAAAAGTCTGGAGGCCCTGTTTTTCTCATTTTTTCCCCCAGACTTTCTTGCATTTGTAATGTAGTCTTAAGGAACAGTTCTCCAGGCTTCCTGAAGGACTTTCAAAGACTCATTTTCAGTAAACTTCCCTGAACTTATTTCAGAGGAGTGTTTTTGTTTGTTAAGACATATAATGACCTACATATGAATCATTCAAGCACAATAAAGCACATTTAACATAAGTCCTGAACCAGTGAAGAAACAGGTGCAGATGATTCCAGATGATCAGGTGGTGATCAGTATATTGGTCTGAACACTTCTACCTAGGCTCCTTGTCTCTTTAGACTTCTTGCACAGTACTGTAATGACATGGGAAAGTGGCCAGTCCCGAACCCTGAAGGCTGAGCCTTAAAAAGATGTACCTCTGTCCTTTGAATTACTGTCCTCTGTCCTTTGAATTACTGCCAAACAGCTGTATTGTACAGCAGCTAATTTTTTAAAAGCCATTATTCATGTTTTTCTTGTTTTTGTTTGTTTATTTGTTCTGAAGTGGGAAAGTTCTGAAACATTCATTCTCTCGCACCTCTCCTCTCCCAGGAGCTCAGCTAGATAAGAGAGGTCATCCTGGGATGGCTCTGCTGATACATTTTAAGATGGTTGATATTAATATACAGATGCTTTAAAACATTTTAATTTAAAGATTTATACTGGAATTTATTTCTAAGACAAATATAAGCGCTTGTGTATCAGTTTGTTTCTGGTATGAAAGTTGTAAATGTGTTACACTTCAGTTCCTGCGCTGATAGATGTACATATTTCACTGTCATCCGTTTGCCATAGCCACTGGATTAGAAACATCCTCCTTGTTCTTCCAGTGGCCACTCAATTGGAAACAAAACACTTCCACTGGCTGGCCACTTCACTGGAAACACCCATCTTATGTTTCCACTCAATGGCCACCCCTAATAGAAACCCGCACCTTGTGCTTCCACTACACTTGTGTTTCCAGTAAAGTGTCCAGTGCGTGGAAGCATAAGGTGGGTGTTTCCAATAAAGTAGGCAGTGAGCCACCTCAACAAATACATTGCTACCCCAGTGAAATATACAGTTGCTATGCATTTACTGCACTCGTTATATATTTGTTGTCGAAACTAATTTCCAAAGTCTTTAGATGAAAATGCCAACGAGTAAAACTTACAGCCTAATTAACTGGTATCTTAGTGGGTATGATATCAGAGCTGTTAACTCACTGGGTCCCTTTAGTTTCTGGGCTGCTTTTATCTTCTGCTTTAGGGCGATATGGGCAGAGACTTGTGTGTTGTTGAAGTGGAACTTTACAACGGCTCCGGGAGCTTTAGAGATAAACCGAGACTCATCAGCAGTAACTCACTGCTGCGGCTCCTCCAGGCTTCGGTTAAAGGTGGAGGCTGGAACGGATCATTTACGAATGCATTCCCTAAACTATTTTATTTGTCTTTATGGCTGGTGTCTGATTGCTACACAGGGAGCTGAGTTCTGTGGGATTTTAAATGCAGGGTGAGAGCACAGGCCCTGGTCAGTTCGGCCTCACAGCGCCACCGGTAGATGATGGAAGAAGCTCTTAAAGCTGCGTCAGGGTTTTTGGATGCGAGGCAGCACTGTGTAATTGGATTTTAAAAGACCAGTGGGCGTCAGAGCACGACAGGAGAATTAAAGCTGGACAAGACAGACAAAGCCAGGATTGATGTGACTTTCCAATGAAAGCGATGATTCAGAGAGTCTGGAGAATTTCTCTCCATGGCCACTTTATTAGAAACCCTCTGTAGCTCCACCTTAAAACTGTGGTAGTAGCCGGGCAGTGGCCCAGCACATTTTGATGATTTCCCTGTTCAGAAACACCCGGTTCACCTCGTCAGTTAATTGTCAGGTTTAGTGAATGTGTTTAAGGAGAAGAACCATCAAACTGTGCTGGACACCGGCCCTCCAGGACCGCAGCTTGACACTCCTGTTCTAAACTGTCATAAATCAATCACAATAATAGTTGTTTTGCTCCTTCATTCAGAGTAATACAGTTGTTTATATGCATACAAACGCACACACACTGAATTCCAATGTGTGGACGCAGTGAGAAAAGGTCACTGATTGATCGCTCATTACGGTTCTATTGATTACTGAGGAGTGAATCCGAGGTGCTTGTTCTTAATTATGGGCTCCAGCTGATCAAATGAAGAAAACCTATGGACCTTTCTGACCTAATTCTGCAACGGCTAATTATATTTCTCTTGAT
Source organism: Brachypetersius altus (assembly GCA_037974465.1). Classification (NCBI taxonomy): domain Eukaryota; kingdom Metazoa; phylum Chordata; class Actinopteri; order Characiformes; family Alestidae; genus Brachypetersius; species Brachypetersius altus. The sequence goes on from JBBPDB010000134.1 coordinate 26,966,779, forward strand.
ATTGTAGAGGTTACCTGTAGGTTAAAGGTCATGGAGCTCTCTAGGCAATTGACTGCAGCCTAAAGCAAGGGGGGCTGTTCAGTAATAGACTTGCTTACATGGTTTCAAGCGCTGATTCACTGATATCTATATAAAACCTCATAATATGTTTCAAATTTACTAACATCCTTTATGTATGGGCTCAATTTGACCTGCATGTGTCAGTACTTTGTGTTTCTTTGCTGATGACCAAAACAGAGATTTAAATAAAACAATGTACTGTAAATGTAGTTTATTATGTTCATTATAAAATTACACTGGAATATTAATAGGCAGCAGAGGTATGTCTAGACCTCTCACAGGGTTAATGTGGGCAGGAGAACTGGGCCATTTCCTCTTGGCTCTCCTGATGTCACGGTTCTCTTCCCTGACAGAGAGCTGTCAATCATCCTCCAGACACCTGACAGAACATCCCATTACAGCACGGACCGCCTTCACACGTCATTAGACACCAGACACCAGACCTGCAGTGAGTAATGGAGTCTCCCTCTCCCTCTCTATCTCTTTGCTCACTCTTTCACCTCTCTCTCTCTCCATCCTCTCTCTTTCTTTCTCTTCTCTTTTCTCCCTCTCTCTTCTCACTCTCCTCACTCTTGTTCTCTCTTTCTACTCTCTAGCCGTTTCTCTATACATTTCTCTCTTTCTCTCTCCATCTCTCTCAGGAATTTGTTGGCTGGTGTTTTGTTTATGGTCCAGACATTTTCAACACTGTTATATTTTCAGCACTACAATCAGGAGCAATCGTATCGGAATCCATTCACCTTTTCCTCTGTTTAATTAGCTGTTCCACAGTGGGTTTGGAGCTGAAGCTCATGTGGCTTTAAGTGAACACAGATGGATTCATTAACAGTATTAACAGTCAAGCCAACCAATTAGCTCCTCATTACAATTAACTGAATTAGAGCCCTGGGAGACATGAATGAGAAACAGTGACTGTCTTACATTCTGAGCTTATGTTACTGTCCGATGTTTGAGTAGTGTTACCCGGCTACTGCCTGATGTTTGCTGGCACGACCCAAACTTTATTGACACAAACTAATATTTTCTGCTGACAAATGGCTGCTTTTAATGGCCAATGTGTACTACCATGAACCAATGCCTGCTTCTATAGTGATGTCTGATAATAAAAAACAATTTTTGCTGCCAATGACCTCAGTTCACTGTTACTGACTAATATTTGCTGCCACTAACTGATGTCTGATGCAACTGACCAATGTTTATGGCCACTACCCACTGTTCACTGCTCCTGAACCTTGCTTCCACTAACTAATGCTTAGTGTTCACTGTGTTTGCTGCCACCAACAAATGTTTGGGGGGCACTAACCAGTCACTATCGTTTTTACTGTCACTGTTGTTTACTGTCCAATGTTTGCTGCCACCAACCAATAATTCCTGTTACTGACTGATGCTACTGACAAATGTTTGTCTTTGACCAGTGTTTGCTGCCACTGATTAATGTTAAATGCCACTGACCAGTGTTTGCTGCCACTAACTATTGTCTGTTGTTAATGAGTAATGTTTCGACATAGAAACATTAGTAGCATCCGCCAAACAAAAACACCAACTGTAGGGACTCATTCCTGGGAAAATGGGTGTCTGATACATTAATACTAATAACAGCTTCTAAAAATATTTTTGAGGAAGAGTGAGAAGCAGGGGCAGAGGCAAAACTCACTCACGGGCTTTTGGCCAACAGATACTCTGGATCTGATCTTGTCTGACAGGAAAAAAAACAAAACCAAGAATCCAACAATCCTCTAATGAAAAGAAGTGGAAGGCGAGTCCTCAGCTCAGCCTGCTGTGATCCTCCAGCTGCTCCACCTCGAGAGAAAAACAACAGGCAGTGCCGAGGTGCTCTTGTTAAAATTCCTGTGCGGTGGCGGGTGGCTCTGCCCTGCAGACGTTATTAAAGCTGGAGGAAGAGTTAAAGTCCAGAGCGCAGCCTGTTTATGGCCTTGCACCACTTCAGCCTTTCATTTCCCTTTAACTCAGCCCCCCACCCCCGTCTCTCCCTCTCTCGATCTCTGTCTCTCGCTCTCTCTCTCTCTCGTCTCAGAGATTTATCCACTGACCTCACGCTCCAGAGGGCTGTTCCTCTGAGGACTTTGGGCTTTGGGTTCTAACAAGGAACCCCACAGAAGCCTGACAGATACTTGAAAACACTTCTCTCTTTATTTCTCTCTCTCTCTCTCTTTCTCTCTTGCTCTGTTCCACAACAAAGGCAAAAAGACTTCTTCTAGACACCCCCCCCTGGGGGGGCGAGACAAGAGCTGAAGAAAGTTAAAGAGAATGAGGGAGAAACAAGAGAACAAAAAGTGCTTCTTCTGCACTATTTACAGTAAAGAGGAAAAAAACACAAACTGAAAAAAGAGAAAAGCATGTGAAGACATATCTGACCAAATAAAAACAAAAACAAGTAACATAAAGAAACAGAGAAAAAAGTGCCAGAAACAATGAAGTGAATAAGAGGGGGAGTGTGTGAAGACACTTGAGAAAATACAAATAAATAAATTCATGAAAATTCATTTAAATTGGGCGAAGCCCCTTAATTACGAGAACAAATGGACGGGTGATGTGTAATCAGCTGATTAGCATGAATCTCGCATGTAATCCCATGATGCTCTGCTGCAGTCTTGCAGGACATGGATTGGGAAAGTGCTCTGGATGACCCCCCCATATCATCATCACGCCCATCACCCCCCTTCCTTAGTGAACTCTGGCAAAAGTCAGGAAAGGGCCTGGAGGAGATCCGAGAGCAATAAGAGGATCCATAAAGCGGCTCAGATAATCTGATGATCCTGATCTGATTGTCCAGCAGAGATGATCTGTGTGTCTCCTGGTGAAATGCAGTGAAGATGAAGGGAAAAAAACATAAAAACTGTCTCCACTGTTTAACAATTTGAGGAAAAAAGGACAGCGAAATAATGCCTCAGATGTTTATCAGTTTAACACTGAAAATATGAAAGAAATATAATCTTTCTGAGAGAGAATGTACAACCTGTAGAGATACTTTCTCACATATACTGATTCACACTGGTTCATACTTTATTGTACTGTTATTGCTGTCACAAAAAGACAACAAAAACATCCTATTATCAATGTTTCTGCTGGCCCTTCATTTTTATTAAAATTGTACAAAAAATTAAAGAATTAAAAAGCAATATAATCCTTTTAATGGTTTGGTTAATGATGTTACAGTAACCCCCACTTTAACACAGACCAGCAGTCGCGGTTTCAGTCCATTGCAGATTTTTTTCAGAGAACTAAACTAATAATTGTTCGCTGAAACCCAATATATAATTTTATATAATTTTTCATGTATTTTTGTGCTATATACACAGGTGCTCTTGGAACGTATCTCTGTTTACTGTATATCCATATTCAATGTTTAATAAACACCATTTAAGACAAGACTTTGTTTTATTAGTCCTATTAGTATTTTTTTCTCACATTATTATCGTTGTTATTATTGTTGTTGTTTTTGCTGTTATTATTATTATTATTATTATTATTATTATTGTTGTTGTTTTTGCTGTTATTATTATTATTATTGTCATTATTATTATTATTATTGTTGTTGTTGTTGTTGTTGTTGTTGTTATTATTATTATTATTATTATTATTATTATTATTATTATTATTATCAACAACAATGGCAACACCAATAATAATAATAATAAATAATAACTTCAATTAATAATATTAATAATAATATTTTTATTAAATTATTAGAGCTTTTGTTGCTGTTTTGTGGCCATTAGTGCCGCTATATTTATTGTTATTATTATTTTTTGTTTTTATTATTACTGCTGTTTTATGTTATTACAGGTTTTGTTTTAGTTGTTATTATTGATATTGCTATTTATTAATGTTGCTTTGTTGTTATAGCATTGTAATAATAATATTAATAATAATAATAATAATAATAATAATAATAATAATAATAATAATAATAAATATTATTAGGATGTGAGAAGATGGCGAAAGGAGAGGTGGACTCACGCTGACGAGCATCTGAGGGAAAGGTCCTCTGGAGTTTTCCGGCACATTGATGGGGGGGATGACCCAGTCCCTCTTCTGTCTCCGGAACCCATCCTCACTGGGGTTTGGCCGCCGTGGAAATGTGACGACCACAGGAAGTGACCCGGTCTCCCCAACTTCCTTTCCTGTGTGATTAACTGTCACTTCCTATAAGGAAGATAAAAGTGTCAGATGAAAGGATGAGCAAAGAGGGGGACATCTCCCTGGTAACAGACGGACACAGACATCAGACTCAGACTCGTCTCTACATTGGCAACCACACTCGATTAACTAATTATCAGGACTGAAAGATTAACTGACAAAATAATATTTGTTTCTGCACTAGAGCTCATAGAGGAGTTTTAGATAGAGAAGGATAGATAGAGCAATACAATGATAGACAGACAGAAAGACATACAAACATAGAGAGACAGAAACCAGACAGGAAGGCAGAAGGATGGATAAAATACATCCCTCCACACATACACACACACACACACACATACATACACACGCACACACACACACACACACACACACACACACACACACACAGGGACAGACAGACAGATGGAAAGACACGTATGCTCTCCCGGACTGCCGGGCATAGATGGCTGTGGTCTCATTATGTGTGTATGTATGTGTGTGTGTGTGTGTGTGTGTGTGTACGTTTTGTTTATTTGTGTGTGTGTGTGTCTGTGAGATTGGGTAGTATTTTCTGAAATTAAATTACTTCATTAAATCTGATGGAAAAAGGAGTTCAATCACTTTCATTTACACACAAAACCTCAACTTCATTTCCTTCTTAATATTAACTTTCAGTCCACTGAAACCATTACCTATGACAAAGAAATGGAGGGATAAGAAGAAAAGCAAGGAGAAAAAAGAGGAAGAAGAAGAAGAAGAAGAAGAAGAAGAAGAAGAAGAAGAAGACGGTGTGAGGGAAGGCACATAATAAGATGCAGGAAAAGTTGAAGAAGAAGAGGGTGAAGATGGAGGAGAAGGAGAAGGTGAAGAAGAAGAAGAAGAAGAAGGTGAAGATGGTGAAGAGAAAGAGATGCTGAAAGTGAAGAATAGGGTGAAGAAGGAGATGATGATGATGAAGAGTGTGAAGGAGGAGGAGATGATGGAGGAGAGGGAGAGGGGGAGACCGAAGATGAGGATAATGCTTTAGAAGAAGGAGCAGGATGAGCAAAGCATGTATTTGTCAGGAGTTTTGAGAGCTGAAGGCCCAGTGAGATGTTTACTGTAATTACTGAAGCTGAAAGTTCTCCTGCCGTGTTTTCAGAGAGGAGCTTTCAATCGCTGGTGAAGCTGCTGCTGTAGCTGCACAGAAAACAAGGCTTTCAGGCCATGTTCATTAGAGAGGAGTCCAGAGGGAGATGGGTTCAGGAATGAATTAAAGCTCAGTGTGTGTGTGTGTGTGTGTGTGTGTGTGTGTGTGTGTTTGCCGATGGCATACGATGTATGTGTCCTCCTGGGAGGAAGTGTCATGTTCGTTTTTCTGAATTCCTTCACCTGATTTAAACAGCAGATAACACAAAGTGGGAATAGAGGGAAAGGAGAGAAAAAAGGAGAAGAAGGTGAAGACTCTAGTAGAGAAGAAGAAGGTGACAAAGAAGAAGAAGAGGAGGTGAGGAAGACGGAAAAGGAGGAGAAGGAGACAGTGTGAAGATGATAGAGATGATAGAAGTAAAGAAGGAGGAAAGGAGAAGAAGGGGAAGATAGGGAAGAAGGAGACCAGGGGAGGAAAAGAAAGTGAAAAAGAAGGAGAAGCAGAAAGTGTGGATAGAAGAAGAAGGTGCAGAAGAAGGAGAAAGATGAGGCAGGGAAGATGCAGGAGATGAGACAGAAGAAGAAGGTGAAGAAGGAGCAGAAGAAGAGAAGGAGGAGGATAAGGAGAAAAGGGTGAAGCTGAAGGAGAGGGTGAAAGTGAAGTAGGATGAAATGAAAGAAATGAAAGGTGCGGAAGATGGAGAAAGATAAGGATCAAAAGCAGCATAAGGTGAAGGAGAAAACTGTGAAGTGGGTGCAGAAGAAGGAGAAGAAGACATTGCGGAAGAAGGGGTTCTGTATTATACAGTTTTTAGTCTTCTGCTGCAGCGCTCCTCGTGGCCAACGACAGAATACGATTTTAGCTCATAAAAACCAAACTAACAGCTCAATCAGAAAAAAAAAAAACTTTCAGGTTCAACTCTAATGAACTCAATCCTATGATCTTCTGACCAACAACTCTGCGGTGATAGATGCGCTGCAGAGAGGGCAGCGGAGTCCTGGTGATCCTCTCTGCAGATGTTTACAGTACATAGCAGTAGTGCTGCTGTACCACACAATGATGCAGCTGGTCAATGTGCTCTTCACAATGCAGCTCTAGAAGTTGCTGAGGCTCTTGGCTGACATACCAAACCTCCTCAGCCTCCTCAGGAAGAACAGCCACTGTTGAACCTTCTTGACCAGCTGTGTGGTGTTCGGTGTCCAGGTGAGGTCCTCACTGATGTGGATGCCCAGGTACTTAAAGCTGCTCACCCTCTCCACTTCAGACTCCTGGATAAACAGTGGCTGATGAGGCCGCCTCTTCTTCCTCATCTCCTTTCTCTTGTCAGTGTTGAGGGTGAGGTTGTTGTCCTTACACCATGACACCAGGCCAGCCACCTCTCTCCTGTAGGCCGCTTTGTCCCCTCCAGTGATGCGACCGAACACTGCAGTGTCACCCGTGAACTTCAGGATGATGTTGTCTTTGTTGGATAAATATATGCATGGAGCATGTTTACATTTCTTCATATCCAGATCCAGATCTTCTCATATTTTTATGTGATCTTAAAGACTCTCATTTTCATTCCTGTCTCTGAACCTGACCAGTTTCAGAGGATTTTTTAAAATTTTGCTTACTTATGAATAATTCATGAATAATTCAAGCAGAGCACAGACAATCTAACTTAAATCCTGAACCAGTGAAGGAAAAGGTGCATATGTTTCCAGATCATCTGGTATCTTTAGGCATTTTGCACTATATCACACATTATGGGATTATATACTGTCTACTGTACTACATACTGTATATCATATTACACACTACTATTGTATATACTGTGTTTTTAGGCACTTTGCACCATTTCCCCATTTATTCTAAATGTAAGACGGTTTGACTGGCATTAGAATAGTAACTTTGCCCCACCAAGAAGTTAAGACTTTTGCATGGTGCTGTAAGTAAACCTGCCTGCCTTTTCTACAGTAGAAAACGAGGCACACACACACACACACACACACACACACACACGCACACACAGCCGGCTGGGTGCTGTCATTTACATTCACTTGTTTTTACAGAATTGGTTTCAGGCCTTGGAGCGCTGTGTTCTGCTGCATGAACGTAAAAACGCGTGGTGGTGAAGAGTGGCGGTGAAGAGCGGCCGGCGGGTCCTGCTGAGGCGCCAGCTGGACCAGTTCTCTGCAGCTGGAGCTGCTCAGACAGCTGTGCACCTGGCTGGATTAAACGGACGAGTCTCCGCTCACAGCAGGCAGGGACGGGCCGGGAACGCCGCCAGAACACACAGGTCTCGGCTGAAGAGGGGAAAAAAATGCAGCAAAGGACTCCCCCGAGAGGAAGATTATGGAGGAACGGTGGGGCGAGGAAGGATAAACTGAGGCACGGATGAAAAAGCGCTGCCCAGGTGTCGGTGCTGGAGAAGAGGGAGGCAGGCGAGGGGGGTGTTAGGGTGAAACGACAGAAGATCTTGGCAGGTTTGTGCGTGTGTGTGAGTCTGAATGTGTGTGCATGTGTGTGTGCGTGCGCTGGCATGCCATCAAAGGTGGGCATGAAAGTGAATGTGAGAATGAAGGAACAAGAGGGAATTACAGAACCATACAGGGTTCCGGAGGTGGCAGTACCAACACACACACAGACAGATAAACACACACACACACACACACACACACACACACACACACACACACACACACACACACACAGGAGTCAGTCTTCCTGCTTTGAGGTGTGTTTTCAGGGTGTTTTTATGAGTGTGTGTGTGGGTTGTCGACTTGGAGTGATTTCGGTTGAGGACCTCTTTATTTTGTTTTGCTACGGGTAAAAAAACAATACAACACAGAAACTCTTTAAAATGAGAAGACAGCAGGAAAGATGGTTATAATATAAGACTGACAGGTCTGGTGAAGTCACAAAACCAACCAAGTCATGAACCCATTTCAGTTCTACCCAGACCAAACTCAACAAAGGCTCAATAAAACCCAACCAGTCCAACCCCAACTCAGGAAAACCCACCTAAACCAAACCCAAACAATCCAAACCCAACTGAGGAAAATCAAACCAAACAAAACAAAATCCAACCCCAACCCTACAGCATTAAAATTCAACCAAAGCAACCCAATCTAAACCCAAACTCAAACCAACACTAATAAAATTAAACAAAGGCAACGCAAAACATGACAAAACCAATCTGAAAACCAGACTAAACTCAACCAAACCAAACTACACACCAAACCAAATCATATCTACATAAAATGAAATAAAGACATCCCAATCCACAACAAAAGAAACCAAACTGCACCCCAAACCCAACCCAATCGAAACAAAATTCAACCCAACAAAACCCAAACTAGTCTAAACATCATAGTTCAAATTAAACAGAGGCAGCCCAATCCAAACCAAATATAATAACTCAACTCTATCAAACCAAACAAAACCCCAAACCACAACCCAAACTGAATCAAATTTAACAATAGAAACACTCTTTAAACCAAACCCAACTATAAACCAGAAAACAGAATGAACCAAACACAGATCAAATCAAATAAAGGCAATCAAACCAAAACAAACCCAATCTATTCAATCTAATCTACCCAAATTAAATCAACAAAAGCAACCCAAACCCTGTCAAACCAAACTGAACCAGACCAAACCAAACCAAACCTGATGTAATCAAAACCACAGCAAACCAAATCAGTCCAAACCAGAGGAAACCAGACCAAACCAAACCAAACTTGACCTGACCAAGACCACAATAAACCAGATCCAACTCAACCAAAATCAGTCAACTCTTTAAAGAGACACTAAGAGACATTAAAGAGAAACTAGCAAGAAACCAAATAAATGGTTGTGTTTTGTTTATCATCAATATTTTGATCCTGTTAATTACCCAAAGTCTCTGTTCTGTGAATCTCCACCCCCACCTCTCTCTCTCCTTCTCTCTCTCTCTCTCTCTCTCTCTCTCTCTCTCTCTCTCTCTCTCCTTTTCTCTCAGCCCAAACTGAGTTGACAGCAGATCAGTTCTGGGTATTTTTAGACTCTTACCTGAATGGCCTGACAAACTCGGTAAATAAATTACACCTCCTGCACCTGGACTGCCAGCCGTCCACATATAGACGTGTGTGTGTGTGTGTGTGTGTGTGTGTGTGTAGACATATTTGGCAGAGTCTTCCTGTGACACACGGACACTTACCTGAAGGACTCAAGTGGTGACACACACACACACACACACAAAGACACACACACACACACACACACACACACACACACACACACACACACACATACACAATCTGGGACAACTCTAGGTCTCTCTCTTTCTCTCTCACTCACACACAAAATATCCCTCAGAAATTTTAAATAACAAAAACAGGAGATAATACGTATGAAACCCAGGGCAAGAACTGCATGTGTTGGAAAATGATGTTGTTTGGTGGAAACTGTTGGTACTTTATAGATAATGATGGTGTTTGGAAGAGCATGATAGTATTTGCTGTAGGAGAATGATTATGTTTTGTAGAAATGGTTTTGGGAGACAATCTAAATTATTTCGGAGATGATGCAGTGTGTTGGAGTATTAGGGCGTTTGGTGGAGAATCATAGCATTTTGTGATGGTGTTTGGTGGTGAATGATATCAGTGGGGAGCGTTGACTATGTTTTGTGGTGATGATTTTAGATGTTCTAACTTTGATGGTGCAACCAGCATACATGTATCTCAAGGGTCAAGGTGTTATTAAACATAAGAAGTCACCATCCTGGCTGTCCATTGCTTTTCTGTGGTCATGACAACCTCACTTCAGTCTGACTTATGACTCTGTATTGTGTGTGTGTGTGTGTGTCTGTCACAGTCAATTTCACAGTCAAGGACAGCATTTTTTCCGCCTGTCTGAAACACAGACACACACAGACACAGACACACACACACACACACACACACACACACATCTATGAAACCGGACAGACCTTTTCAGAGAAACCTGCCCGACTAAGAGGTTAATTTATTGATTATTTTGCATTGATCGATCATCGACATGGATCTTGACCTCAAACTCTTTTAGACTTTCTTAGACAAGCTTCATCTCACCGCGGTCTGATCGATGTGCACCGCCAACGAAGAGCTCTTTTACTTCACTTTTTAAATTAAAGACTGTCTACCGTCCCTCTGTCATTACAACTGACCAATCAGCACAGAGGACAGTCCCTCATCCAGCACGCACTGTTATAAAAACACTGTTTAAACTTTACAAATATTACTGGAATAATCATTTGAGTTTCCTAAAGAAGAACAATTCTTGTTCCTTAAAAATGGGATGTGTGAGTGTGAGGATCCTTTTTAAAGCACAAAGAACCTTCGCATAATGTTTTCTAAGTGTTCCTCCTAGAACCTATAAACTATTAGAAGGTCATCTGCAATCTCACACCCTTTTACAAAGCAGTTCTCTAAAGAACCATCCCCTGAAGATTTTTTAGGGACCCAAAACTTTAATGGCTTCCTGAAAAATGTGTGTGTGTGTCTGTGTGTGTGTGTTTATGTGTGCATGTGTTTGTGTGTTTATGTGTGCGTGTGTTTGTGTGTTTGTGTGAGTTTACAGCAGGCATTTTTATTAGGAATGTAAATTTATTTTGTATGATAATAATGACTCAAAGTTTCAAAAGGTTCTGAATAAATACATAAAATATTGCAGGGCTAGAACCAAAATACACCTACATTTATGGTGGTTTGGGGGGAATTTATTCCTTTTTGAATGATGCATTAAAAAACCTAAAATGTGCTTTAAACAATAAAACATATTATCAATTATAATTATAATCTGACTGACTGTAGTGTCCCAAAATGAATGCAGTTGAATCAGCACCTCCTATGTTTGTATGCATGTGTAGGTGTGTGTGTGTGTTTGTGTAAGTGTGCACGTTAAACTCTTACCTCAGGCGTGTGTATCTGCAGCTGGACGGTGGTCTCCCAGGTGTGTGTGTGTGCCTTGCTGTGTGCGGTCACTGTAAACTGGACCAAACCGGCCGAGACGCTGCTCTGTGCGTAAACAGACCCGTCAGAGTCCACCCTGATCCTGCGGTCACTGCTGACCATCATCACACCATTGTTACCATGACAATCATCAAAACGCACTGCAGAGAGAGAGAGAGAGAGAGAGAGAGAGAGAGAGAGAGAGAGAGAAATGGTTATACAGAATAACTGTGTAACAACAGAATAACAAAATAACTGTGAGGAAAATTATACACATACACATACACACACACAAACACAGGCACACACTACAGAGCAGAAGTTTGGTCTCACCTTCAAAAAAAATAAATTACAAGAAAACAGACACAAATGACTGACTGGTTTTTAAGTGTATCATTATAAACTGTAGGTGCAATTTAATGAGGTTAAAGTTTATGTATGAGCTTCAAACACGTTAATATTGCATAGATAGGAATAGGATGGATATTCTATTTGGGCATAAAATACTTAAACATCACTTGAAAAATCTTCCATCCTTCCTGTGAATAAAGACTGAAGGTGGTGTTGGCTGGAGGCTCCCTGCAGTAATTAGCCTGAGACACTCATTTCCACGCTTATTAAAACACCTCAGCGCTAACATAAGCAGCACGGGAACAAAACCTGAAGTGGCCAAATGTGTTAGAGTATGTTTTAGCATGTCCAAGTGTATCTGTGTATCTGAGTGTGTCCCCACTATCGATCCCAATTAGCCACTAATATGGAGGAAATTAACTCTGAGTGGAGATGGGGAGTGCCATCCTTCGCTGATCTGGACAGAAATCACAGCAGGTAATGGAAACACACGGAGCAGGTCATGTAGATGGAGTAGGTCCAGCTCACAGAGTGCGTCCAGCTCACAAAACATGTCCTGCACATGAAGCACGTCCAGAGCATGGAGCATTTCCAGTGCTTGATGCATGTCCAGCACTCAAAACTAGCCCAGCACAGGGAACCAACATATAAAAATCGAGTTTAGCAATGTGACTTGTGGACAAGCTCTGGACGGGATTAGTGAAAGCTCACCAGCACTGAGGAATACAGAAGTGTCTCAGAGGACTTTAGAGTTCAGGGGTTCAAATACCAGCCAGGGAGTCAGACACTTTCTAGGACGTCCTATTACCAATACCATTCATAGTGCACCATTAGAATAACCCATAAAAAATGAAAGAAAACAGGACTGCAATTAGGTTTAACTACTAAAATAAATTGTAAAACAAAAACTAAACCTGGACATAAGACCCAAAACAAAAGCAAGATTAAGAAACGGTTAAGAAAAGGATTAAACAATCTATAAGATATCAAAAAGCAATGAAAAGTAAATCTGCAAGCTCCAGGAGGTAGGAATGAGTCGACAGGGTGTCCTACTGTCCCAGTTCTCCATAAAAGCCAGAGGGCATCAACCAGTCTCCATGCTTCCTGACCGGAAACAGTGGCTCGTCTCTAGCTCCAGGTCCTAAATTGCAGGACAAGCACCTCCCTTGCTGTGGAAACACGAGAGAGCCATAGGCTTTACTCCCTCATGGAAACTTTTAGAAACCGCTAGATTCCCACAGAAGATCTTCTGGTTCCATTAGAAAACCATCGTAAAAATGAGCCACAGGTCAAAACATCATCACACACCAAGTATCATCACTACCCTTCAATGATGTCCAGGAATGATGACCAAAATGACAATACTACCAGCGTTAAAGTTTTCGTCCTTTGACATTTGCAAATAAGCCTGTTTTTCACCAAATAAAATGAACCTGGTTCATAGCAACCAATTGAAATTGTCGCACTACCAGCACATCTGTACACAAGGTGGTGTTTCCAGTAAAGTGTCCAGTGAGAGGAAGGTGGGTGTATCAAATAACGGCTAGTTTTTGAAAGCACAATGAGTGAGTGTATATTTTAATAGCCTGTGTAGCTATAATGAGTGGCTAAATCAGTACTATGTACTAAAAAGTTGGATGTATTTGCTACTAATGCACCGCTCAGCTTAACGATGCTGAATAAACTCCGTATGGCTTTTCTCTGGAGTTGCTAACTGAGAGATTTGGACAGATTGGCTCCGACATGGAGGATTAAGCTTATTTTTTTTCCCACTGCACTGTCATTAATCTGCTCATTCTGATTCACACTGCTAGTCTCACCACCTGACACCTGTACCAGCAAACAAACAAACAAACAAACACAATTCATGGATAATTTAGCTTTGGACCGAGGCCTGACCCGTGACGAATCAGTGAAATAATGGGACGTGTTGCACTGTTAGGCTCTCCATCCGCTATAAAACTCCTCACAGCAGTGTAAAAGTGAAACTTCTGCCCAAAACTCCAGTTTAAACACTTTATTCCACAGTAATGGAGCTCTGACCATCAAATTCTCCCCCTTATCTCCATCCTATATCCATTTCTCTCGTTCTATCCCTTCCTTTCTCTTTCTTTCATTCTTTCCTTTCTTTCTCTTTATTATAGTCTATGCCTCTCTGGTTCTCTCTGACTCTTTCAATCTATCTCTCCTTGTCTACCCTTCTCTTTCTCTTCTCATACATTCCTTTCGCTTTTTCTTACGTTTGTTCTTTGTCCATTTCTTTGTCTCACTCTCTCCCTGAGTTTCTTTTTTCTCTTTCCTTCACTCTTGATATACTTTCTTTTGCTATCATACACTCTATCCCTCTCTTTCACTCTCACTTGGTTTATTCTTTTCTATTCCCTTCTTTCTCTCTTCAATAATCAGACTTCAAAAATCTCCAATTAAAAAGACAATTTATTTCCCATCAGATAAAAAAAGATTGTTCCTCTGGGTGGATGTTGGCAGCTGGTGGCCTAGTGGTTAAGGCATTCGCCCTGTGATCAGAAAGTCTGGGTTTGATTCCCAAGACCGCTAGGC